>OLMO02000286.1:15496154-15510676 GCA_900291935.2 Cassiopea xamachana | reverse complement strand
TATTTGGAATATTAGTTTTACTTGCTTTCCTGTTGTTTGTATTGATAATTATGATAATTCCCAGGCAGAGGAAGGTCACACAAAGGGAGGGCAAGACATTTCACATCTGAAGATGAGTTAGCAAGACAAGCAAAGGAAGTAAAGAACTGGAGGGTAAGGCTGTGTGCATCAAAGGCTTTGGCAGTTTGCTTTAGAGCAAGATGGTGTTATTGCATGTTCTCTAATATTAATTAGTTTGCTTGTCATTTCTTCATAAAAATTTTCAAAGTGGAGAATATTTGCTATATCTCTCAGCCGTTGATGTTCATTGCTAGACAAAATTGAGAATATTCAAATGACCTCCAAAGGCAATATCAGGCTTCTTGAAGCTGTGCTTTTTTCTTTAAATTTGTGGCATTTCATCTGATCAAATTGGTTTGAAATCTGAAGTTCTTTCATATGCCATATTAGTTTCTCATTTAAAGGATAGTCTCAATACCCCTATTTTGATGATTGGCATATATATTATACCTTTTCTCAAAGTAATACATGATTCTCTCACAAAATGCTTAATCTGTTGTGTGAGCAAAATCAGCTGTGTGCTTTATGTCTGATTTAATCTTGTATGCATCTTATCTAGCAAGAGTAGCCAACCCGCACCTTACAAGCTACATACAGCTCTTTCCTTGGTTTCATGTGGCTCTTACATTATATTTGAAGTATTTTTTTCCTATATGTGTTTGCTTAGCTTGAGCCCAATAAGGTATTTTTTGTGAGAGGAAGGAATGGGATGTTCTTTATGTATGCCTAAGTGCAATATAGTCATATTGCTATTTGAAGTAACATACTTTAAATTGTGGCTCCAAGTCTCATGGATTGGCACGCTCCTCTGTTATACAGTATGCAAGGTCTACCCTCTGCAATATCACTCACACATTACTTATTTTTGATATGGTTATAGAGGAGGGTAGAAGAGGGTGAAGATGAAGATGATGATAATGAGAAAAAAGATGAAGCAAATGATGATGAAGAGGATGAAGAAGAGGTAGTATCAATCTACAATCTTTGTTCTGTGAATGTGTTCAGTTGTATGCAATGTTTCAGATGTTTTACTTATTGTTTTATGGTAAAAAAGATAAATTATTTGTCAATATTATTTCTTGTTTATTGCATTTTGTGTGAACTCTTATTCAAGTTGAACACATGAAGTTTTTGTGCTTATTGTAAATTATAGCATCTTCCTCAATGTAGTAGAGTTGCGCATAGCTTTTGCAAAGATGATAACGTTTTTGAATTCTATCTATCGATGGCAATTCCACTTTGAGTCTATTAATTATGGCATGTAATTGAAGTGTGAGATAATTCAAAGAAATACAAGTATATTTTGCAAAACTTAGTTTGAACGCCTTATCCATCATCAGTTGCTTACAGAATGCAATAAGAATCATTGGAACCAGTGGCTGCTTGAAGCGTTATTGGTGTTATTAGTCGAATAACAGTTTGTTTCCTCATTTTCTAGTCTCCTCATGATTTAACCAAATCTTTTCATTTCTGTTCCTTGGATTCATGTGTGACTGCAACTTGCATTGAGTTACACTTGCTAGTTGTTACAACAGTGCCTGTAAATGATGAGAGGAGACTCAACCAGCCTTCCCCAATATCTGTTATTAGAATTCAGACCCTAATAACGCGAACCATTGGCCCCTTTGTTTTTCCTAAGAGCACCAACATATGTATAAATGAAAAAGGATTAAATTTCAATTGTTCTTGTTGGCTGTGTTATTAGCCTCTAATTTCTAATAACACCCAGAGGCTGCTGCACAGTCAACTTCGCTGAAAAAGACTACATCCACTATAAATCAACATGGTTTGTGCATAAGGGTATTGCTGAATTTTATCCTTTCTCTTAACTGGGAGAAGTATAACACATGAATGAAGACTAACTATAGAAATGGATGGAAGGATTTGCTGAAAAGGTGTATCCAAAAAGGTTTATTAAACACTTATCTTTGTTGGCAATGCCTTGTGATGGTAGATTTGTACATGGCTAGAATTTCTGCAATGTTTTCAATAAGCATTGTAGCAAAGCTTCTTCTCTACATGCCTTAAAGCATAAAGGGAACTCTTCATATTCTCAAAAGAAGCCTGAACTATAAAGAGTACAGCTAGGAAAGCCTCCTCTGAGTGTGGTTGCCGATATAAGAGCAGCTTAAGTTTTTCTGTCTTTATCCTATCCGCAAGTCCATTATTAGGTGTCACTCTCTAATCATGCATATATAATTTGCTCCACCACATCCCTCTGCCTGTGAATTGCCAAACTGGCAGTAGCCAACAGGGAAGAAATGCAACACAGATAGTTGCTTTAATCACTGTCATGCATCAATATAAATTTAATTCTGATAACAACTTATTTCTGCTCCCAGCCACCACTGATTGGAACACAAATGTTTACATACTTTACATGTTATAATGAGTAGACACTAATTGGAATAGAAATTGGATGGTAACTGAGATCTAATTATTGGTGTAATTTCTTATAGGAGGAAGCAGTGAAGCCAGTGGGGGCAAGTGGTGTTATAGAAATAGAAAACCCAAATCGTGTTTCACAGAAGGCACACAAGGTTGATGCCCTTGATGTGGATGCTAAGCCAGAACTTACTAGAAGAGAACGGTTGGTAGTAGTTTGGATATTGATAATCATTTAGCAAGTTTAAGAAAGTCTGTCAGCAATGGCTGACACCTCAGCTTGTATAAATTGGTAGGAGCAAAAGCCTCTTCAGTATTGTTGATTATTGTCACCATATATTATGCAGCTTTGTCATAATTCCTTGGGGAGCCAGTGCTTTCCCTTGTCCCCTCCAACATCCATTAGTTTGTCAGTAGGAGAAACATAAGAATTTGAGAGATAGGGGGTATTCAAGCAAATGCACTATGTATTATTATGTTGATTTTCTTGTGTATTAGCTTGGATAAATTGCACAAATAATTATGTTTTAGAGAAGCACTAGAGAAGGAGCAAGCTAGGTTACGTTATCAGAAATTACAAGCAGAAGGAAAAACGGAAGAAGCTAGAGCAGACTTAGCCAGACTTGCAATTATTCGAAAGCANAAAGAGAAGAAGCAGCGAAAAAGAAGGCATTAGAAAAATCAGGTATGCTTTCTTTGGAATCTGAGTTTATTGCTTTCTGTCTTGTAGAAGTGGGTGAATATTGATTCAGTAGTGGAGCCTTGGTTTCTAATATGTGCCTTTTGTTAATGATTTAGTGCCTGTTTAAAAGCACCAGCCATTTTTGGCTTATGACTTATGTTAACAAGACAATAGTAAGTCATTATACTTTCATCTTTTTATAACTTTTCCTGACTGCCTCATATATAATTTTATTTATATTAATGATTTATATTTATATTAATGATTTATATTTATATTAATGATTTATATTTATATTAATGATTTATATTTATATTAGTGATTTATATTTATATTTAGAGAAAGAAAAACAACAAGCTGCTGCAGCTGAAGCAATGAAAGCAGCACAGGAATCAAGAATGGCTGCAGGAAGTCTCAAGGCTGCACGGAAGAAACGAAAGTAGTGGACATTAGTTGATAGCATTTAAGTTCCATGCCCATGAGTTACCATTAGGAATTTCCCTCGATTATAAAGCATAATTTCAGCAGAAGATTTGTATTAATTATTAATACATATAGACATAGGTTCTCCAGGAATGCCTTGGAGTGAAAGTTCAGACTTAGATTGTACAAGATATCTTTGTCATCAGTTAAGAAACTTGTAAAGCTATTAGAATAGGCAAAGAGAAGTTGAGATGGCTGCAGATAAGNGCTTAACGCAATACGCATGAAATAATGGACATTATTCTGAATGGTCACCTGTCTTAAATATTTGATACTAAGTCAATTAAAATCAAACATATAGAGGCATTTTTTAGTTGTTATTTTGTGAGATTTGCTTTGCAATATTGGTGTGAGCAAGGAGTTTTATCTATCTTCCATTTTGAAAAGAAAACAAGGCTGTCATATGTGTAAGGAAATTTTTTCTAACAGAGCAACTCATTGTCACAAATCATGTTATATTTTTCTTGGATGGGTATTTATGTTTTAACTTTCATGTGAGAAATTTTCAGCAAGCGCAGCATTTCCTACTGGATGCTTATGGGTCACCATTGTCATTAATACATAATTTAGAGGCATCTCATGTATGTTGGCTCTATGAGATTCACTGAGTAGAAAGGCAATTATTGACAATACAACAGACTTTCTTTTTCTCATGAAACTGATGCTGTGTTATTCCTGGCCATGGATTCTGTTATTTATACTATAATACTAGCAGGGCTTTTTGTTTGGAATGTTAGATGTCCAGGTCATGGAGACTCCTGTTCTGCTGGTAGCACAAGGATTCTTCATGGCATTAGAAAAAGTAGGAAATCAGAACATGTCCAAAAATCTGAAATAGTAAAAAATAGTAGGATTCATACCCTAATGCCTCCTACTGACAAAGTTATGGTAGTTGGGGGAGGCAATAGAGTATAATTACCAGCTTTGTATATTTTCAGAAGTTTGATGCAATCAAAATTGAGACTTTCTTTTTTCATGGAATTTCTAAGTATTAAAAGGGGCTAGACCATATTGGTTAGGTAGAAGNGAAGTGGGAATAGAGAAAGTTTCTTGGAAAAGTATTGCAAAATTTATTAGTGGTTCAAGTTAAAATGGTACAATGTATCATTTGATCAATTTGGTTGAGCATGCACTTGTGGGGGGCGTGGAGGAACAATGCACCATTAATGTAACTTTTGCATACCCAGGAGACTCTCCGAACTAGAGGTTTACAGAATCAAAGAAGGTTTTTGACCCACTCAACCCCCACCCGGCCAAAGTGATGGCACAGGCCACTGGTGCAGGCAGACTTGCCCCATATATGATGTGTTGCTGTTGCTGATCAGCCAAAAACAGCAGCTGAAACGCGTAGTTAACGATGGAGTTGCAAGATAGAACTTACGTTAAATCGGAATATATTGAGACAGTGAGTTCTTATTGACTTCCTCTGAATTATATTTAGTATCTTTTGTTCCATTGCTCGCTAAAATCTGTCTCGTCAAAATCTATGACGGCACAGCTCAAAGTCGAAGTTAGGCCTAATTTCTCCTTGCACCATTCTGTTCTATTTTTCATTCGGTTCATTTTAGTAGTCTGCTGGATAAATGCTAATTTCTTCTTTCAGGCCTCAGGAAATAAAGTGAGCAGGCAGTCAGTTTTGTGTGGAAGTCAAAATATTGTTTTAAATGGCAAGGTATTGCCTGCTGTTTACAAGTGTTTTTTATGCTTGTCATAAAAATATTGCTCCAAGGTCTTTTTCATGCTTGTCATAAATATTGCTCCAAGCTCCAAGGTATGATTTTTATACCGAGTAAGGCTCGCAATTCAATCAAAGATAAAGGTATGTCACTAGCAAATTATATATGCACAATGAAAGCATATAAGAATTTGGAAAAATTAGAGTTTCTGTTTTGATGTGTTCTGCTCCAATGCTGTAGCATTTAGCATTCCTCCTGCAAGTTAGAACAAATTTAAGCTTTTTCAAAAAAATTTGTTTTTCAGACAATTATCATGGCAGAATGCATAATAAGAGGTGATCTTGCAAATGTTAGAATTGGAAGGCATTGTGTGATTAACAAAAGAAGTGTCATCAGACCACCATTCAAGAAGTTTAGCAAAGGGTATGATTTATACTCCTGGAATTTTTGCAAACTCATTACTGAAATTGTGTCAGAGTGCTGTGCCTTTATTATTTTACAATGAGTTAAAGCTTTTGGATAGAATTGTTGTATATTGAAGAGGCTATGACCTTATGATTATGGTTGTAATTGCGGTGATGGCAATGGGCCTATAGGAAAGTATGTTGCCTGTGACTATCCCTTATTGGTTTGTTGATGTCTGATTGTTGCTTTATTTCATGTGCAGAGGACACAGAGCCAGAGATACATGCTATCTGTAGACTCAATTCTCACTGACTTTACACAAATCAATTACATACATATACACATCTAAAATTAGTGCGGATTATGTCAGTGGAAGTGTCAGTGAGGGTGTCGACAGATGAACAGAGTGAGTTGTTGAAAGTGCTAGATATGGTGTTGACTAAAATATTTACGTTCACTAAAGGCCTGTGTCCTATAAGCAGGGGTGTGCCAGTGTAGGGGGTGGGGAATGTGCTACACCCACCTTTTTACTGAAACCATTTGTAATAGATTACCCTGTCAATAATCATTTGAGTCGTTGGTAAATACTGGCATTGTGGTCATCACTTTTTGGTATTGCTGAAAGATTTAATAACTCATTGGTAATTTCCTCTGCTCCACCCCTCCCCCCGCCACTCAGCAGTCCTTTAGTACATCACTGCATATATCATGTGGATAAAAAATCAATGGCAATAGTTATAAGCTATACAAAGAGCAGCTCTGATAGTGCAAGTGCTATCCATGACTGGAAAAAATTGTTGCAGGAGCTTCATTTCACACTTGTGACCTTGTCTGCACAAGGATTTCTCTTGATTGCTTGGAATTGCATGTGCAATCTAAGATTTGTGTATCAGAAATACCAAAATACATAGTTTCTTGTTGCTGAAGCACTTGCACTATCAGAGCTGCTCTTTGTATAGCTTATAACTATTGCCATTGATTTGTGTATAAGAAATACCAAAATACATAGTTTCTTGTTGCTGAAGCATGTCAGATGTCTCATTTAGGATAAAATAGGATAAAGCAGAGTTATGACAACAAAAGGTGACAGCCACTAGTGTTACAAGGGTGATTTTTTGCTTGTTCATAGGATTTTGCATGTATGTGGACACAGGCACTTGCAATTACTTGTGTCCCTGGGTATGGACTGCAAGTGAAAAATAAAAGATGCAATGCCAACTGATGCAATTGGCTCAGTAAGCAGTGGTGTGGCCATGGGGGTATGGGGGCAAATGTCCCCCCTACTTTTTCAAGATGGTGCTCAGGATGTCTTTAAAATCGATGAGAGAATATTTGGGGGAAGGTAGTAGCAAATCTTTAGAGAAGTAGAGGGTGTGGCCAACAAATTTCATTTATGCCCTCCCCACTTTTATGACCCTGGCCATGCCCCTATCAGTAAGAACATAGCAGATTTTCTCTCAATTTTGTTGTTCTAATTTTAGTAGTTTTTAAAAATAGGGTTGCCTTTTTCCCATTGCATATTGGGGATCATGTTTACATTGAAGAGGACTGTATTGTGAATGCAGCACAAGTAGGATCACATGTTTACATTGGAAAGAACTGTATTATTGTAAGTGAAGTAGTAACTTGTCATTCTCAGATTTTTGAAGAATTATTCATTATCAAATTTAGTATGCATTGCTTGATGTCCTTGGATAATGGGGATGAAGCTTTGTTTTAAATAAAAAATACATTGTTTTTGAACCATAAATTATATGTGGAATAAATAGCTTAAATATATAATGTATTTGATAGTTGGAGTAATCAATCTCCCATTGTAGCTATTAGGAATTATGATGTAGGAAATTTTATCCTCTTTGTCATTATCTGAAGAGTAGCATTCTTTATTTTGGATTGTCTACCACACAAAACTGTTGTAATTCTTTTTAAGACTTTGACCTAATACTACAGTTGTTGAGTTGTTCTGGTTGAGAATCACATTGGTTCATTTTGGATATTATTAATTTCTCAAGCATGTCACCTCCACTGGTTAGTTCCTAAATTTCACCAGATTGTTGTTGATTATGCCATTGAATAAAGATCATTGATTTCATGTTTTAGGGGAGACGATCAGTTCTGAAAGACTGCTGTGTAATAGCAGATGATGCTGTGCTTCCACCTGAGACAGTAGTACCACCTTTCACAGTAATGGCTGGCTCACCAGGTGAGTAAATCAGTAGGTGGAAGAGCTTGGAAGACTGTTGTTGAGTGAAATGCAGCTGTCCCCTCATGACTAAATGGTTAAGGGACTATGGTGATGATGATGACAATATATATGATATATATATATATATATATATATATATATATATAGATCTATTATGCTCTGCGATTCAATGCATTGAGCACTATACCGACAGTATAGACTTAAACATCCAGATCAATATATATATATATTATATATATATATATATATATATATATATATATATATATATATATATATATATATATATATATATATATATATATATATATATATATATATATATAGAATACCTTGTTTTTGAGCCATAAAGTATATATAGCTTATAAAGTGTGAAACAACTGGCTTAAATATTTAATGTATTTGATACTTGGAGTAGTCAATTTTTTCCAGCCCACTGGGGTAGAAGGAGAGACAAGCAAAATACAATGTACTAAATGTATTCTTATGTGACTGAAACAATCTGCTACAAACCATGATCTTTCTTCTCTATAAATTGGTAGCCCTGCAGCCTCAATTACTGAAGTAATGCTTCTAGAGATTTCATTTTCTAATTTTCTAGCAAAAGCTGTTGCTGAATTACCAGAATGCACGCAGGAGAATATGGCAGATTTGACAAAGGGATTTTATCAGCATTTTATACCATTTATTGATGAAAAAAGTAAAAGTACTAAGACAGAGCAAAGTAGTAGAAGTGGTAGTACTACAAGAAAGTAGTATAGTTAATGTTGTTTGTTAATTTAATTTTGTTAATTTATTGTATCATTTGGAGCTGTTAACGAGGAGTGTTTGCTATTGATTGGAAGGGTCGAGAATAGTACTGTCATACTGTACACCCTCAAATTAGTAGAGAGTTTACGCAACACGGCGCGTCTGCTGATGACGAGCCAAAGGAGTCTAGAAACTAGCGCGGTCACGCCTGCTGACGCGCAACTCGTCGTCAGCAGGCGCATCGTGTTGCGTAAACTCTCTAGTCCCCCTCAAATAAGCCCCACCCTAGAATTGCAAATTGTTAATAAGCTCTCCTTGGATGAGCCCCCACCCAGGCTTGTGACTGTAGCTATTTGAGACTTTAGTAGTGTGTTATTAGAGTTAAGAAAGAAAAAACAGCCAATGGTTAACAAGAAATTGTATGTCCTTTAGACAAAACACCCTGTTGCTTTTATTTGTAGTATCAAAGTAACTTCTTGGTAGAACAATTTCAAATGGAATAGGACCAACTACCAGAAAAATAAGCACCCCCTGAAAAATAATTCCCTCTGAAATAAGCCCTCCCCTTGAATAAGCCCCTACGCAAAAATCCAAAAATAAAGATTTGAGAATTTATGGTTGATGTGGAAAAGATGAGAATAGGTAGTCTTTGAATTTTGGGGAGTTGTAGACTTTCTATCTTACAGCCTGTAAAGTTAAGAAGCTACCAGAAGATTTTATATTGTTTTTCTAGAACGAAATTGCCCACATACAATGGATTCCTGTCCCACTAGGGAAGGAGGCTACTACCCCACACACCCTCTCTCTTATGTCTATGTGTGTCTGATCTAACTCTGGGGTTGGCAACCATTAACACGCAAGGAACCATTTGAGCCACGTTTATGTAGAAGCGACAACACTATGAGCTATCATCGACGGCTAGACTAAAATCGTAAAGAAAGTCTTTAGACAATCACAAGGCCCAATTTCCAAACTTCAGTTTTTTGTTTGTCAAAAATCAATATTACGTCATTATTACACTCAAAATGTTAACGATAGAGTTAAAATTGGAGTATACAAGACAAAGAAAGGGTAACCCATTTTAGCTAGTTTATTTCAGTGAAGTTAAGAAAATTTTAAGAAAGTCTCAGGCTCAATTTCTGGAAAAATTAAGAAAATTGAGGCTTGTGCAAAAGAAAAAATATAACAAAAACGTAATGTGTGAAATGAAATTTTCCGTGCTCTCAAAGGCAGCTATAAGGACCACGAAGCTTTTAAGAGTAGCACTAGGCATGGAGATTTCCTTGATCAATAACGCTTACAGAGAAAACTGAATGAACTTGCAAAGGAAAGCGAAGTGCAAGACCGAGGACAAGCATAAAATTTGGGCTTACAGTCGCCCACTTGCATGGAATAATACGAAAAAGGCACGAGGAAGCAAACTTATCTAAAACTGTACTTACCGTTTGCGAAATAATTTAATATAAAAATTAGAGGGTATTGTAATGAGAATTAAATCTCTGACAGTATTCTCAGGCAGCAACGGTTATGAGTTGTGCTAGGCCACACTTGTTAGTTGGGTCTACGACTCTGTAGGGAGCTAGCAAGTGAGACCTGCCAAAAATCTTCTCAAGGGGATGGAATGCTATTTAACACTTCATGACACAAGGTCGTACGCCTTTGTTATAAGTGAGAAAAGTATACCCATGATAATAGATTTTTAACCCCTTCTACGCGACAAAACCATTTCGAATGCACAGCAAGGCTCAGAAGTACCAAGTCATTTGAAATAAAACAAATGTAGATCTGGAACACGGATAAATAAAAAAAATCACATAATATAAATACAACAAATTAACTACAAATTAAGCAGTCCGAGAGACAGGTGGGGACAACCTGTCCCAAAGCTCTCAGGGGGCTTGTAGAGCATAACAACAGGCTCTACTTACATTATATATTGCCACCAAGCCCCCCTTTTCAGTTTTCTCTAAGGGACACGGTTGTATTTTGGTAGCCCTGATGAGTTTGGAAATCGCTTGCCAAATTGATTTTCCTTGAGACGGCACGCTAAATGTAAACATGGACGCAGACAGAAATCTACAATGTTGGATGCAATGTGCACTAGAAGCTAAATCTGTGTGTCGCAAAAGTTCATTTGCAAAATATTTATTAAGTTTCTAAATTTTACCCATCACGATTCCACTATGTATAGTTGATATTGCATTTCCAATGGAAAAAAGCTTTGGAAATATCGAAACTCTATAACAGATTATAGAAGAGCTATAACAGTTGATAATGTAAACAAATCCAGTATACTTCAATATCAAAAAGACCCATTATCCCCACAAATAGATATACAGTTAAAAACTTAAGAACCAGAAATCCTACACTGGGTGCCAGCCAGTCTTTCAGTTATCACTAGAAGAGAAAAATCACTTGCGAATCGTCATTCTCAACATTATCAGAATCTTCTTCGACTCGCGACAGCAACGATTCCGGTGGTAACGGCGGGAAACTTACCGACGATACCGATGATACGGAGTCAGTTCGTATCGACCGACTTTCAAGTTCACTAGAAGTAAAGCTATCTCCCGCCAATTTGTCGTCCGTCTTTCGGGTAGTGCTGTTATTCATATTGTCAGTGATATCGCCATTTAATTCATCATCTCTTGATATCAATGGAGGAGAGGTGGGTAAGACCTTTACCATATACATTGACATGGGCTCTGCAACTTTGGGTTTGCCACTGACGCTCGGCTTCCTGCTCTTTTCAATTACAGGACTTTGATGGCCATTCGTGACATGATCAGGGTTTGGCCTATCTCTGCCGTCAAACTCAGCATCTAGCTGTATTGCATTACTAGGTTTAGTATTCATGTTCCTCTCTGCATTAGCAGAGATATTTCGAAGGGCGCTTTTCACGTACGATGCTGAACTTTGGATCGATTCAACTCGCTTTGGGGGTGGTGGAGGTGGGAACTTTTTATCTGCAACCCCAGCCATGTCTTGTCGCTTTGGTGGCGGTGGCGGAGGTAGAGTTGTTTTTGCACCAAGCATTGGCGTTGGCAATGGTACATTACTTTTTGTATTATGTGATCTGTTGGATTTTTCTTCAACCGCAACTGGAGGTGGTGGGGGTTTGAAGTTTGGAATAGAAGGCGACAAAGGGTCTTCCTTTACGTTCTTTTGGGGCGGAGACAATTCTAATGGAGTGCTGTCAATAGATGATCCAGACGGATTAGATTTTAGCAGATTAAGAGAAGGAAGATGAGAAGACGGCGGTGGTGGCAGAAAAGATGGTGGCGGAGGTGGCGGATCTGTGGGCGGAGATTCATTGCGAAATGGCGGAAGTGAGTTTGAGCTACTTTTTGATTTAACAGACAGCTTCTTTTTCATACTGAACGGCATCGGCAGTGGTGGTTGCTTTTCCCCATCGTCACTTACTGGCGGTGGCGGAAATGAAGATGGTGGTGGTGGCGGTGGTTGCTGGTGTACTGGCACTCTAGGTGGTGACAATGATGGGGGCTTGGAGGGTGGTGCAGGTGGTTTGAATGGTGGTGGTGGAGGAATCTTGGAACGTAATGACTCAGATACTTGTGAACTTATATTGGAATCACCTGATGAAGTCAATGATAATTTCTTTTTCTTGTGATATGCAAGTGGAATTTTTGGCGGACCTTTCTTTTCATCCTCTACAGGCTCCTCTAATCGATTGAGTGGCAAAGTAGGTGGTGCCACGGGCTCAATAGGTAGTGTCAGCGGTTGACTACTCGCCTTCGCAGGTAGTTTTACTGTATCCTCTACAAAATCATCACTATCGCTGCTAAGTTTGATAATATCTGGCTCTATGAAGTCATTTAAAGTTAGAGCTTTAAAGGTTACTGTACGTGGAGATTCCGACCCACTTAAAAAACCGTTTTGTCCTTTTGATTTCAGAATAGGCTTTGGGCTTAGGTTTGGGAAGTCAGACGATCTGGGTTCGTAACTTGTCGTAGAAGCATCGGAAGATGACCGGCTTCTCATGCCATCAATCACACCTTTTATTTTCTGGAATGGCGAGGATCGTGTCTTCGACGAAGCTAAACGGTTCTGCTTAAATTTGCGATAAGATTTGGGGGACTCACTGTCAGAGCTCTGTGAAGAACTAAGAGAAAGACTTCTTGCCAATTTACGGGGTGATTTAGAAGCCGTGGATGACATCTTAACGTCCAAGGCTTTACTTGACTTTTCGAAATTTGCACCTACAGGCTCTTGAACTAAGCCTTGGTATTCATGGGTCCCAATGGTGTCTTTATCAAGCTCCTTACCATTTGTTCTAGACTCAATATCAACGCGATGATCAATGGCGAAATCCGGTACCGCGTAATCGGGCTCATCGTAAACAGCTTTCATAATGGGCTCCTCCTTTACGATGTCTTTTGGCATAGATTTATCATTAGGCAAATTATCGTAATCATCATCATCATGGTCGTAGCTCTTTTGAACAACTTTAGCAGCTGGTGAGGTACTCTGATGTGCAGTTGCCTCCGCGCTATTATCTCGCGTAAGCAAAACCGACGGTAAATTGTCGTAATCATTGTCGTTATGATCGTGGGTTGTTTCATGATTGTATGGCTTGATCGTAATTTTCTCGCTATTCAGCCTCGAGGGCTTTTTTGGGGCATCGATAGAAGCCGAACGCAACCTGTTCTCCTGCTGAGTGGTGTCCTTCTGTGACTTACCTCTTTCGGTGAAATGCACTTCAACTTGGTATGATGGAAGACGCATGCCTACATTGACACGTATCTCATTTGACTTCTGCAAATCTGTAGGTACTTCATTGGGGGTCTGTTTTTCTCCTACAGTTTCTACATTGTTCGAATCCTCTTTCACTAATTTAACTTCTTTGGGAGTCTGTTTTTCTCCTACAGTTTCTACATTGTTCGAATCCTCTTTCACTAGTTTATCTTTCTTTGGCAAATTCTTCATGTTCCCTGAGCTATTACCACTCTTCACACCTCCCGAGCTATCACTACTGCTTCGTGATTTTTGATCAAAGATCGACTGAATTCTCACAAAGTTCGCTTTAATTGGTGCATTTCCTAAATCCTCTATGGGAGGTGAAGTCTGCTCTGGACCCTGTGGGAGTTCTCGACTTTCAATAGGAACACTAGAAATAGGCTTCAATGACTTGAAAGGCTTCGCTGAGTCAGAGTTATTACTTTCAGTTACTTTTGACAATGAACGTGGTAGGGTAGCTGACTTCAAGTCTGCCCCTATGGGTTTGAGCTTTGGCTTCAATGGAGGGGGAGGGGCTTTTTTCTCCTTGACTGAATGCACAGGAGCAGGCAACTTTGGCTTTGTCCTTGGAAGCGTGCTAAACATAGAAATTTCGCTGGCAGATGATTCTGTCCGCTCCAAATCCGAGTCGCTACTTTCTATTATCTTCCGCCGCCGTAATAAAACTGCGAAGGCCTCCTCTTTTTTCTCTTGTTGATCTTGCGGTTCTACAATAGACTTTGATGGTGATGAGGGTTTTGTGGTGCTACCTGAACTTGTCAATTGATTTCTCGGAGTAGAACCGATCAGCACTTTCTCAACGCGGCTACTGCTGTCGGCTGAATTAGGTAAGCTCTCAGACCGTACAAGAATAGATGTTTCTTGCACTTCTGATTTCACGCTGTCCTTTCGGTCTCGAGGACTGACTTGCGGTGCATCTAGGGCAGCTTTCTCATCTCGTTGAAAAACTTCATCACCTTCAAATCTCTTTTTCAAGATAGCCTCAAAACCCTTCATTGCCTCATTTTCAGGGACTGATTGCATGGATGTCAGGGTGTCAACACTTTGTGTTCGGCTTCTACTCACACTAGAGCCTCTTCTCTTTCGCATTTCCTTTGGAATAAAAGCATATAAGGTA
>OLMO02000286.1:15455552-15488945 GCA_900291935.2 Cassiopea xamachana | reverse complement strand
ATCTCTATCTATCTATCTATCTATCTATCTATCTATCTATCTATCTATCTATCTATCTATCTATCTATCTATCTATCTATCTATCTATCTATCTATCTATCTATCTATCTATCTATCTATAAAGTATTGTACAAAGCCTAACATTTAAGTATTACACACAAATTGGGTTAGTGGTTAGTACATTTACAAATAATGAAACAAATAAATACATTAAAAGAACAAAATTAACAAAGTATACCTAAACTTTTGTTAAATCAGCCTAAGCGGACATGGTAGGCAAAGGGCCTTTTTGTCTAGGTAAGGTATTATACAACAACTGAAGCAGGGCCATGAGCTAGAGTGAAACAAGAATAAAGTCAAAGGTTTCCATGGATTTCTGGACTGAAAAACACTGTTTATGATTTGGGTAGACTGCAAGTGGATTGAAGAAGAATTGAGAAATGTAGAATTTATTCTTGGTATGCATCTTATTTTATTTGTTACTACCTTCTATTTCCAGAATCCTGCTCTGCTGTTTGTGACTTCTTCTTCCAAGGCAATTGTGCAAAGGGGCACCTGTGCCCATTCAGGCACACAATTGGAGAAAAAGCTGTAGTGTGTAAGCATTGGCTAAGAGGTCTTTGCAAGAAAGGAGATGAATGTGAATTTCTACATGAATATGACATGTCCAAAATGCCAGAATGTTATTTTTTTGCAAGATTTGGTATGTGTATAACTTTTCATTCTAATGTTTTCAAAGTACATTTTCTATCAGTTTTTTTTCATTGCTCTTAAAATTGATGTCAGATTTTAATAGATTTTTATTGCCAAATCAGATAGCCTCGATACTATTAAGAATAGGGTCTCCAGCATGGATTCCAAACCACTCTAGAGTTTCAAGATGTACCCTTAGATGTTGGAGTGTGTATTTCATATTATGTGCCTGGGAACTCTAGGTTGTGGAAAAATGTGCCTGACATATATTAAAAGGGTTTTTTAAAATATGATGCATACTTTACAGTTGAATTACTCTGTATCAACAAACAGTTGAAATGAGCCAGAAGAGGTTGACGGACTCAATAAGAAAAGACCAACTACAGAGGAGTGTGCTCATCATGAAATGCACTTTGCAGTCTTTCTCTCATTTGATACAAAAATAGGGCAGTGGCATAGGAGTATTATAACTTCCGAGTTGTTGGCCATCATTCATTAATTTTTTTAAGAACACAGTGTAATTTCATCCTGGTCATAACACCATTTGTTTCAACATAGTATGAACAGTTTAGTTAAGGCCAACATGGGAAAATACTATAGGAATTTTGAGCATCAAGATGTTTGGCACCTCACTAGGAGATATGAAGATATTAAGTCAGTTTTATTTCAAAATCTATTGACAAACTCGCAAAGTGAAGCCCAGATTTGTCATTTATGATGTAACAGATATCAAACATGTTTGCTACATTTTTGCTTCTCTTTGTCATGTTAGTTTCAAATTGTTTAATGGTTTATAATTTTTAAAATTTAAGGTCCAAGTATTTTCAAATTTAAATGTTTTTTTTGGAAATTAGACTCATCAGCAGGCACCTTTTAGGTGTATTTCAAATGTGCCTGCTGATGCCTGGCAGCCACAAAATGTGCCTGGGAACCAGGTTCCCAGGATTTATTGACATCTGTCCCCCATTCTTTAGACACTTCTGAAAGGTCAGTCAGACATTTTCTATTGGCAGGAGGTATCTACAAAAGATGTTAAACTTCCTTGTCATGTTTAAGAAGGAGTATTTCAAAGCTCAAATATTGTTTGCTTCCTCTTGAATTATGATTTTCTGGTAGCACAGTTGCTAGAAGAGCAAGTGAGTTATAGAAAAACTGAAACATGGTTCCTATTCACATAAAACAAGAAAAGTAATTAGTTTACTGACTATAGTTGATCAAAATTCTGTTTTTTTTAGGAACTTGCAACAAAGACTGTCCATTTCTTCATATTGATCCAATGTCAAAGAGAAAGGAATGCCCTTGGTATGACAGAGGATTCTGCAAACATGGTGAGTGAATATGTTTTATGCTCATTAAGATTTTTTGCTTCCCATTATTTTTCATTACAAACCAGTTGTATTACTCTTGGACATAAAATATGTTGATATCCTTTGCATTAAGTTATGTAGCATAGGGTTTAGTTAAAGTTGGCTGTGGAATGACTTGGCACATCTGTAGTGCATAGCAGATTTGTTTTACATGGGTTGTTGCACAGGATCACAGTGGGATGTGAACTTCAAAGAGACTAGCAAAGCTTTTCCTACAATTTTGAAAAAGCATAGCTTCTCAGAGGCATAGTTGTGGGTACCTCTATAATTTGGCATCAGAAGACTCAAAAAAGTAGCAAAAGTCACAAGTCTCTAATGAATTTAATCTTAAGGTTTGTTGTAGTGTCCCAGCCCCCCCTGCTAGCCACTGAACCATTGCTGTTATAAATACCATTCAAAATATCAATTTAATCTCAACAGGTCCAAACTGCAAAAACAAGCATGTACGTAGGGTGATGTGTTTAAACTATTTATGTGGATTTTGCCCAGAAGGACCCAATTGCAAGCATATGCAGTATGTAATTTACTCATTTTCTGGTTTTGCCTTATTTGTGTTATCCTCACTGAGGAGGTTGCCAAAGGGCAACAAAAATTTTGAGGATTAACTAATGTAAGTGTTTATCTGTGCTAAGAAATATGACTTTATTGTAGTTACTTAAGGTATGAAACTACCAAAACAAAATTTGAGTTACAACTTATGGGGTTCAATTCATTCACGTGCAAAAAGCACCTGTGAATGGAAATTTGCGTTCTTATATTTCTTTCAATATGAACCTTTCTGGTGATCGTGCTTATGAACTATGGTGATATTTCAATAAATTTATTGTGAAGTTATCTGTGTAATGAGTGAATGATAAATTAATAAATGAATTGTTCATAGGAAGGCTTTTTCCTTGTTCAAATAGCTTACATTAGTTACAGAAATCACTTTTTCACTTATTCATTTTCTCTAGAGTGTCTTTGCATACATTCTGAAGTCTTATTTCTTCCACACACGGAATGAAATGGAGCCTTCTTTGAAGCAAATCTTGCTGTTGTTATAGTACATTCGTAATATAGACTACATTGCAAAGCAATGTTACTCTTTGTGCATGAGCACTTGATCATTGATGTCTAGAATAGGTTGTTTGATAAGCATAGGTGTCAAATCTTGATTGGCTAACAAAGGAATCACCATCAAAGAATTCCTGCCAATAATGTTGCAAGAATTTGTTCGAGAAGCATGTTTTGGTGGTAAAAAGTGTACTTTCTTTGCAAAAAACTGATACCACATAGTTGTGAATAATTGAAAAATATTTTGCAAGCATATTCATGAGGCTTCAATTCATATTTCCAGGAGGAGCAATTTTTTTTATCTTGGGCAGATCAAAAGTTATCAACATTACAAGCAAAGATGGATGGTTTGATAGCTTTTGCTCCTTTTTCACATATTTGTTTATGAACAATGAAAATTCTTTCTGCAGCCCAAGATTTGACCTGCCTTTGTATGAAAACAAGGGTATCACTGGACAGATTATCTGCCATGCGTGTGGAGAACCAGGGCATAAAATAACAACATGTCCAGTTGTTCAGCAGTTTAAAGAAAAACAAGCTGTATGCATTTTCATTATTTTTAGTCTCTACCTTTTGTATGTCTTTGTTCTTGTTGATTATTTATAAACAGAAACATATGGTCATTTTTGTGTCTGTGGCTATGTTCATTTAGAGTACCAACTACCTTCAAAGGGAGTACTTTTACTGCTGAGAAAAATAGGATCCTCTCCATATTCTGTATCTAAACATAACCTGCAAATCTTCAGACAAGGCATTTTCCATAGATAGAATTGCAGAGAAAATGCATACAAATATTCTCATATTTCCTTTCACTAAGTAGTAAACCTCCCTTTCCATTAAACCCCCTCTTTTTGAGCCTCCCTCCCTCTAGGAACNCACAAGCTCAATTCTGTTTAATAGAGCTTTTATGTTAGGCATGAGCCATGGAGATACATGCTCAGAGAAACCCAGAGCATTCACAGACATACTCAATGCACATGCACACTCACACATTTTAGATGCTTTCAGCACTTTTTTAGCAGATGCCTTTGTTTTCAGCAGGTTACTGGTGGTCAGCAACAGCAACTTCCACGAAGACCACTGGAACTTGTTACTTGCTTCAAGGTACATTTTCATACTAGCAATTGCAATTTACAGAATCATCCTATATGCATGCTTTTATCTTTTCTCATGCTTCAGAAGCATTAGCTTGTTTAGTATAATAGGTTTTTCAAAAAACAAGACAAGTCTTCACTTGCCTGTTCATGCTGAGAAGATCACGGTTTGACAACAACACTTGACACTTTGAAGGAGCACATATCTCCCTGCCAAGCATGGTAATTGATTGGTGGCATCACACATCACTGTCAAGGAGCATGTGACATGCCTGGTTGGGAAAAAAGGTTGTGAAAAATGGTTGCATACCATTGCTTGAATGCAGGGCTCTATAAAAGAAAGGAGGAAATGTAGAACCCTGCATTCTAGTGAAGGCGTGCATAAACATAGAAGGCAGGGGGCACAGCCCTCCCCCAAGTTGGGCAGAAATCTGTTTCATTCAGGCAACTTTTCTGCCCTCTCTCCAACTCTATTTGATATTTCAGGCAGAAAATTTACAGCCCCCCTAAATTTGACATCCTCCTATGCAACCATTTTTCACAACTTTTTTTGTCCCAATTTGTGTCGACAATTTTGTTTTGCATTCTAAGCAGGCATGGCGTTGTCATATGCTCCTCCACAGTGACATATGATGCCATCAATTATTCACCATGCTTGGCAGGGGGTAGAGTACTATATAAATGAATTCCGCTAAACACAGGCATTATCTGCAAATTGGAAAAACAAGAAATGCCCCCACATACTTGTTCATGCTGAAAGGATCATGGATTGATGACATCACATGCCACTGCCAAGGAGTATGTGACCCCCTGGCGTGTGTGGCTGGAATACAAAACAAAAGTATTAACAAAGATTGGGAGAACTGATTGTCCAAAAATACTGGCAAGCCTATGCTAGGCTACACAGTTCTATAAAAGAAGACAAGAAATGCGGAACCGTGTAGCCTAGCGTAGGTTTGCGAGCATATTTTTTACACTCCTTAACCCAATTTTTGTTAGCAGTTTGTTTTATCCTGTTTAGTGGAGTATTCATAAAATTAAGTTTAACTATTATTTTCATGCTGTATGTTTATAGACTGTGTCTTTCCTTTTTAGTGTCGACAACGTGGTCATTACGCAAATAGGGTGAGGAGGATAATTTATTTTTTAATCAATTAATCTTTTAGTTAATTTTTTAAATGGCAATTGAGCTCCCTCAGAGAAATAAAGAACTTTCATGAGCATTTACATACTTACAGTACTGGAACATATGAAGACTCCTTCTATAGTGCTAGAAGGAAGAAAGGCTATTGCTGCATTTAGTAGTTGGAAGCAATCAATCAACATCAATATCAATATTTAAAGCTAGTTACAACTATAGTTGCTAACAATTAATTCAGACTAGCTATTAAAACAAAGTAAAAATAAAGATTTTGCTATGATACCAATGAAAAAATAAAACTTATTTGCAAATTAAACAATGAGATGTTTTGCCATCCCATTTTGTGATCAATTTTTTGAATTTTGTCAAGATATAAGCTCTCCTTATTTCATCCTTTTTGAGTATTCCATAAGAGATTACCTCTAAATGAGAGAGACTTTAGTCCATATCTATTTGTATGTATTAGTGGAAGCCTGCATAGTACTTTGGTACGGACATTGTGAGGCATATCCTTTTCTACGAAAAGTTCCCAAATGTATGAAGGATCTATTTGGTTGTAGGATGCATAGTTGTGGAAGCTGCACTCCTCCACCGAACAAAAAATTTTCCCTGTTCCCAATTTCTCTTGCACGGTTCTGAAGAAGCAATAGCAAATTTTTGGCTCCTTTTCCTTCTCTCTGCCTTTTTTTGGATGGAAAGTTTACAGCCTCCTCTGTAAATATAAGATCCCCCTTCCTCCATAGGAGAGGGTAAGGAACTTGCATTCCATTCCATAATTGAAGATACTATTTCATGTTTGCCTTGATATAGTTGTATTAAAGCATGTTCTAACTATAAATGTTTCAGGAATGTATTGAGAAGGGTAAGATAGTTACAAGATTTGCTACAGAAACCAGAAGCAAAACTTGTAAATAAACTCTCTTTGCCACACTATATATGCGTCCTGGAATCCATTTTGTTTCATCTTTAGCTCTCTTTTATCTCTTAAAGACTTAGATCCTCTGAAAACATATTGTCCTTCTTTCTAGTGTCCATTTCCCGCCGTGGATCCAATGGGTGCGTATCGAGCAAGATTTATGATGCAGCAGCATCAGCAGCAGGTAGTACAACCCCCTGCACCATCGACCATACAAACTATACAAACTATTCCTACAATAGGATAGGAGGGGGTAGGTGTTTGCTTTCATCCATCATCATACAATGAATGACACTTTCCAGAAGTAAAGTGAACTTGAGTTTTGTAATATTCGTTGGTTGAAAGTCTTGAGAATTTTATTACTGCTTGGATTTGTTGTATTGATCTCTCAATTCTTCAACTCTAAGTTCACGTAAAGTCCAATAGAGAAATAGGTTTGTCATTGAACCTGCACACGTTTTTATAGGAAAACTTTTTTGTCTCAGAATTTAAGCTTTCTTGGCTTTTTCATGATTTCTTTTTCAGAGTTAACTTATGCATTTTTACCAAAAATGTTTTGAGCCCAATATTTTCTGCATTCGCATTAAAAGCAACTGCAAGCATTTGCATATTTGCCAGAAAATAACGACTCTCAATTAATGACGTAAAGGAGCATCCATAAAGGATGTCTGCACCTAGGGGGAGGGAGGGAGTTAGCAACAATGCAGACAAAAGTGGACTCGGGTCTGGAGGGGGTTTTTCTCTAAGTGGACATCCTTTTCAGTGCGGTCTCTGTAAGAGAGAAGAGGACATTTAAAGATAATTTTATCATTATCCTCTTGTGTTAAGGATTGAGGAATAAAGAGGCAAACAAGAAATGAGTGCAGTATGCACGTTTTTTTCAAAGATTATCTGTTTTTCCATAGTTTTTGCAGCTATTTATTTGCCTTCGAACTCAGTGTCCGCACGGACAGGGGGAGGAGGGGCTGAAAACTGTCAATAATGTTTGGACATCCGTTATGAATGACCCCTAACTTAAACGCTGGAGATAAGCGAAGAGAACATAACTGTTTTATAATAAAAATTTTATAAGAACACGAGCCTGAAATTTGATCAAAAATTTAAAGCATAATGAGAGCAAGCAGTGTCCTAAGATGTTTCTTTGAACAATGATGCATACGTTTTCCACTAGCATATGGACATGAACTGCCCGTTCCTTGCTAGGCTGAGGAAGATTGACAACCTTGTCGCTTCTCTTATTTGATTTTCACGAGTTAGCTGCCCCTTGTGAAACTAGGTACCGCTCTCAGGTGGGGTGTATGTAATTTTACATCCTTCTAATTTTAGATGACATTAAGAACAATTCAGTCTCAATATTTTCGAAAAATTGGGAACAGCCAGTGTGAACCTCAATTCTACTGCTTCTTATAAAAAAGATTGTATGCCGCCTTTTGAACATATATTTGTGACTTTGTTTCGTCTCACAATTCAAGTATTGAACTTTCTCAACTTTTTGAGCTGTCCACTCATATGTAGGACTGAGTTTTTTCACCTGAGAAGTAGCAATGGTAATGGCGGACAAGATGGCGGCGAAGCTGTGGTGAGGGCCCTAAGTCTTGGAAGGGTGGAAGAGGAAGGGTGCTAGGGAAGGGGTGCAGCCTTGCGCATGCACCTCTTCCACCCTTCCTCCTTCCACCCTTCCCCTTCCATCCTTCCTCTTCCACCCTTCCACAACTTACAACAGCTTCGCCGCCATCTTGTCCGCCATCTTGTCCGCCATTACCAATTTCCAAAACGAGGCAACGCTCAGTTCGCCCCTGACGCCCAGTGACACCCCTTAAATCAGTGACTACCCTGTTGGCACCAAACATTGCTACTACTCACGTGTATGGTTCATCGTGCAGCCTACTTGCTCTGTTATTGGAAGAGAAATAGAGCTGAATTGATACTTTAAAATATTCACAGTTTTTTAAAAGTGATTACAGGCTTTTTAATTTATAAGGAACCTAGCTCAAGGCCTAGTTCTAAAATTTCCTTATTTTGGGCCTCTTTTTATCAAATTCTAGTACTAAAAGTTCGTAATAGTTCCTTAATTTTCACTGCACATGTAGTGCCATAAAACTGGTACAAACATAAGGAAAAATCAATATTCTGAATTTTACTTTTGTTTTGGCTAGAACTCAATATGAAAAGCACAAATAAGGTAGGAAAGAAGTTTCATAAATGTATCCATGTAAGTTGCCATTGGAACCGGCTTCCTAATTCTTGATTATTTGGAGCTAAAAAGATTTTTGAAATTGAAAAGTTCCTTGGATTCTTCTCCATTAGTAGTACAAGTTCCTTAAATATGTTAGCCGTCTACATGTAAGCTCCTTATAAAGTGATTCCTTATGAAATACAAAGCGTGCACTCTTTGGCACCGAATAGTCAAAGTCCTTTCCCGGGCCCAATGGCACATTGGGCGGCGCCTATCTCCGTTTCTATAGCCCTAGGCCACGCGTCTACGAATGCAGTGAAAGCTACAGCGGGGGGCTGGTCCACTGGTAGCTCCGCGAGCTTAACTTTCCCACTTCATTCTCATATGTCGAGCGCCAGACGAGAAGGCAGTGAGTACCATTTTAAAAGTCTTTGGTATGACTCGGTCAAACCCACGACCTACAGGTTGTGAGGCAGACGCTCTACCACTAGGCCATCACTCCGG
This sequence comes from Cassiopea xamachana, assembly GCA_900291935.2. Classification (NCBI taxonomy): domain Eukaryota; kingdom Metazoa; phylum Cnidaria; class Scyphozoa; order Rhizostomeae; family Cassiopeidae; genus Cassiopea; species Cassiopea xamachana. The sequence goes on along the minus strand of OLMO02000286.1, from coordinate 15,480,001 downwards.
TTTGGCACCGAATAGAAGGGGGTACAATAAGCAGGGGGTAGTATTTATGCTAAAAATGCATAATTTGGAGGNGTTGTTAATAGCTGGGGGGTCAACGTTCAATAGATAGTATGGGGTACAAAGCATTTCAAATTATAGCAATTAGTTGTTAACATTGTTTAAGTATAACGGAAGTAGTTTGTTTTGATTTCCTTAGTTGTCAAAATTGATTTGCGTTCACAAAGTCAAAGTGTTTTACTTACCTACCCTTTTTAAAACTTTGAAGTCTTAGGGTTAGTAATGTGGGGGGTTGGAATTTTTTCGAAATTACTTTGTTGGGGGTTGATTAATAGATAGAAATCGGTGGTGAATTTTTCAAGAATTTGCAATCAGAGCCCCCCTACTATTCGGTACCAAAGAGTATATGGCCTGATCAAGGCCTCAGTCGTCTATAGCAGTTACTGGTAGGCTCACAACTAGGAATTTTTGGGGGCAGTGGTCCAATCGGCGAAAAGGGCACAGTATAAATTTTGTAATGGAGATACAACCTTCGAATACTGTTTTTGCAGATTCTTAAGTGGAGGAAACAGTGTGGGACGGGGGTCGGAAGCGAAGCCCCGTAAAATTTTTGAGAGCATGCCGTTTCCATATTAGGGAAACGCCCTATTTGAATAGAGACGGCACTAAAAGGGGGCACTTTCGTTCCGTTTTTGGAAAATGGCAGAGGTCATGCTCCCATGACCCCCTAGTTGTACGCCTGCACTTGGAATCATAATGGTTATTGCATTCAATGCTTTCTCCAGGTTATTAGGAGGGACGTCTGCGCACGCGACATGCAAGAGGGCAGAATTTTGCTATATGGCCCCAAAGATGGGATTTTATTTCCATACCGTTTATGATCTTTATAGTCTTTGTTGATTGCTTAATTCAAAAGCAAGCGTCTTGCCCATTTCTCTCGGTTTAGCACTACTCTTAGGTTTTTCCAGGTTGCTCCCAAAGGTATTCGTTGACCCCTAGTGCCTTTACTCCCCCCCCCCACCCAGCATCTCTTTTCGCATAGCCTCAACTTGAAGACTAACGGTTTGCTAGTTGCCTCCTTTTGAGTTAGAAGCACCGATACTGAAAGGACAACCGTTGTCATATGACGGAAGAAGCTGTGGGTGGCCTAGATGCCTACTCCGGCTTGAAGATGGCAAATGCATGCAGGTCATGGACTTGGCATCATGTCACTACGTTTTTGATAACATTTTTTGGCTATGCCTTCTTCCATGCTTGTCGCAAAGCGTTTAGCAATATCAAAGACCCATTGCAGAAGGAACTGACCGCTTCGCCGAAGGTGTCATGCCCAAGGCCCTTTTCTAACCGGAGCTGCTACGTGCAACCTTATGATATATGGAATAAACGCCATCTTTTTGATTCGAGAGGTGATGCTAACGTATTCCTTGGTACCTTAGACACCATTTTCTTATTCTCTTACGCCATTGGGTTATATTTAAGTGGTATGATTGGTGACCGAGTGAACCTACGGTTTGTTCTGTCATTTGGAATGTGCATGTCATCTGTAGCATTTTTCTGTTTTGGATTCGTGAGCGAAATCTCCAGTGTATACAACAAGTATTACTACGCGGTATTTTACTTGTTGAACGGACTACTACAATCTACAGGATGGCCTACCACTGTTGCAATCATGGGAAACTGGTTCAGCAAGACATCTGGGGGTCTCGTTTTTGGCTTCTGGAGTGCTAATGCTTCAGTCGGAAATATTATCGGATCAGTGATGGTTTCCTCTGTCCTTAATTACGGTTATGATTATGGTATTCTTGTCACCAGTTTTCTTCTGTTCTGTGGTGGTTTCATCGTCTTTTTCTGCTTAATCCCAAGACCAGAAGATATTGGCTTGTCAAGGCCTGAAGAATTTGAAAGTGAAACTATTGCACCTGATCATGATATATGCGTACCAGAAGACAGTGAGAAACTGCTCAATGGATATAATCCATCTGATAATGAAAACTACAATGATAATACAGATCCACAAGTCCTGGAATCTAAAACTGCCCTTGGATTTTTCAAGGCCTTACTTCTGCCTGGTGTGATTCCATACTCTTTGTCATATGCATGCCTAAAGCTTGTAAATTATTCCTTTTTCTTCTGGCTACCAGTATACTTGTCACAGGGTTTGCGATGGAAAGACAAGAAAAGTGATGAGCTGTCAAATTTCTATGACATAGGGGGCATTATTGGGGGTATAATTGCTGGTATCATAAGTGATTTTATTGGAAAACGATCTCCAGTTGTATTTGTCATGTTAATTTTATCAATGGTCTCATTGTTTGTTTATGGAAATGCTGGTGGAAATTATGACACTAATGTATCTCTTATGACACTCACTGGCCTTATGATTGGTGGCCCTGCCAATCTCATCAGCTCAGCAATCTCAGCAGACCTTGGTAAGCAGGACATACTCAGAGGCAATGAAGCAGCTCTGGCAACTGTTACAGGTATTGTTGATGGAACGGGGAGTGTAGGAGCTGCCATAGGACAATATCTGGTGCCTCAAATTGACAATGCATTTGGCTGGCATGGAGTGTTTTACTTTCTGATTGTAATGACATTCTTCAGTGGGGTGTGCATTTTGCCTATGCTAATTAGAGATCTATCTTGTTCCAGGAACCCTAGACCTGTTGCATCCCCCTTTTTTAATACTTAAGCCTGGTATGTGCTAAACCTTCCAAGAAATAATGTTTATGATTTTTTGCAATTTTAGATAAATCATTTAACTGCTCATTAATAATAATAATATGCATGTTTATACAGGGTAAAATAACTCATCAATACTAAAAAGTATTGTTATCACCAAGGGCCCTGTTGAATTAAAATGCAACGAGAACTGATAATATTAATCCTAATACAATGTAAAACTGACTGAGTAATTACAAGAGCTTTTTCAAGAAATCGTTTCAACAAGTATATCTTATTTACAGGGAGTCACTTTTAATCATAGTACTGCTTCAGCCTTGATTTACATAGCACAGAAGAGTTCAAGGAACGAATCTCCAAGAGAAGTTCATTGTGACAGCGAGGTCCTTGAAACAAAAATGATTTCCTTGCTGATTCAGTCCTCGGTAGTGGCAAACAGAGAAGCGTTATTTTTTCTTGTCTTATAGTTGTTTGGCCCTGGATGAAAATGCTGGAATACATTTGCGATGCAAGTAATAGTTTGTATGCTTTTAGAAAGCTTGATAGTCTATTTTGCAGACCTCCTAGATAGCATAGAATGGTAGAAGAGCTTAAATTTTCAAAATAATCATGCATTTTCTTAACGTAGTTTACAATTTAATGGCTGAGTATAAATTAGCATATATTTCATAGATGTTTTGATAATAGAAATATTTTTGTAATTTCACATTTTGGTAGCTGCAGATCTGAAGGATGATTATGTTGCTCTTGATAGTCCATAGATTCATTAACACAAAATAGCTTGAAATTGTAAGAAGGTACCATAAAATAGCACAACTATTATGACATATCATGGAGTAACATGAAATTTCAATAGAAGAGTCATTACAAAAAACGTAACTGAGAGTTCTTTTCTTTATATTTAATGTGATGTTTTCAGTTACATACCAATTAAAGAGACATAACTATTGAATTGTAAGATAGAACTATTGAAGATGATGTGTTGTTTCAAGACATAAGCATTGAAAACATAAGCAAAAAGACTTTACCTAGAAACTACAGGATGTTTCAAGACAACATGTCTCATCATCAGCTGTTAAATAAATAGGCAATAGAGGGTTATATAGACAGATAATATGAAATGTTTTGTGAAAATAGCATGATTTCATAGAAGGATCTGTTAGTTTAAGCTGGAAGGCCTGATTATGCCTCAAGAAGTCACTTCTACTTTAATTTTAGTAGATGCCAGACATATACACAGAATAATTTCATTCAAGTGGCAATCAGTAGGGGGCAAAGGCAACTTCAATAGAATAAATTACTTCATTTTTCAACTAATACCTATGCAACTTTGTTACAGTGCCCAACCTCTAAAGTTATTGAGAGAAGAAGTACCTTCTCACCCCCTCCCAACTGTCTGCCACTGGTGGTGATAGATTTATATAGCTTGTATGATCATAAATTAAATTGTTATATGTCTGAATCAATTTCTTGAGACACAACAAAAATGTTTGTAGTTTGAATGCATTTGCTAGATTTACCAGTAATTTAAACATAGGCTGTGCTTGTTACACCATCCATCCCTTATGTGGGTATGATGTGGTTTAATTGGACACAGCACAAATTTTATGATTTTATGATGTATGAATATATATCATATATTTGGAATTTTTGTGAAGAGTTCCAAAGTCAGAGTTTAGCTGTTTTTTCTTGTACATTCACCCATTACCTTTGAATGTAATAATATTGAAACCAGTCATGGCTTGACAGTATTGAACTCAGCTCAGACCAACATGGAGAGGTTTGATACCAACAACTGTGTGTCGTTTATAACATGAGAGAAAGCATACATCCTGAAAAATGCTTAAGCCATAGCAAAATGTCTCTTAAGGGCATTCTATATGCCCCCTGAAATTAGGAAAGCAGATTCCCCTTGAAGTTGGGATAGCAGAAATAAAATCAAAGTTAAGTGCCCTTCAATCTTAATATAATAACATAATTTTGAGTACTCTTTACTTGACAATCACAACAGCTTATGGCTCAAATTGGACAGAATTAATTTTGGATTCATTATTAAGGGGTAAAGCCGTTACTCTTACTAACATGTTTGGTCTTCATCCTTGGGATACATTCTGAAGCAAGTGTTGATCAATTGCTTACAGTTCAAGGGACGCCAGATCATATTTCGGAGTGAGGAGACTGGGAACGAGTGGCAAGCTGTTTTACACTTTCGTTTTATGCTTTCAAAATTTTACGACTACGCTATTATAAAGAGAACTCTATGAAGCTTTTTAATTTAAAAATAGCATTGAATTATCATTGATGTTAAAATATCATCAGCAAACATGAATATTTCGCTTTGTTGACTTGTATCTACTAAGCAGGTCACTCCAGAATTCAATTCCTGATACTTGGTCGCTGAGTGGCTCCTTTGCATCAAACATTGAATAGCCAGAGAGATATTTGTAGCCTGGCCCAGTTTGATGAAAATTGAGTAGATACCCAAACCCATCATGTGCAGCAGAATGATATGCTATTGGTCCATTTTCGTCGAAGAGATGTGTGTGAATCCACCCACTATCACCAGGCCCAGTCCTACCTGAAAATGGCACAGCAATGTATTTCAATGTAGTGAATTTTTACACCTTATTTTCAATCAATCACTTTCTATGGTTAACTTCTCAATTTCATTTTTGCTATTATTACTATTGCATCATACTTACTAGTGAGCGGGATAGTATGGTATTAAGAGGGCCTGTCTACTTATTGGTATGTGTCCTCTCCAACAGGCTCAGGAGCGTCGTGGCAGAGGAGCCATGGCCCCTCTAATCAATCAATCAATCAATATATTTAAAGTTGGTACAGAGGTACATAGTATATACAAATACTAATTAAAACCAACTATTTAACAAATAAATGTATTAGTCTACAGGAAGTTAAAAGAATAAAATAAAAATACTGCCTGCGTAAAAATAATGTATGCGTAAATATGTAGGTACGGTGGTTTATTGGCATATTTGAATATTTTTGAAATCGTCGGATCTTCGGACCTTTTAATGTTTCGTCGGAAAGTTTTGGGACGTTTGCTGTTGGTATAGATTAAGGTTTAGAGTTTTATCGGAAAATCTTTGTACTTGGCCGCCCTACTCTACAGGTGCCACGACGCCTCTGAGATCCTACCTTCTCCTGAACTACTGCTTCAGCCTATAGAACTGTATTATTGAACTCAAGTTGTTAAATTTTAATGCAATTTTATGCCCAAAGGAGGCATGTGGTGTATGTGATTATATTCCAACCATAAGCGTAGAAGAAGGGGGCAGCAGCCCTCCTTATTTAGGTAGAAATCTGCTGCAATCGGGCAATTTTCCTGAAAGAACGAAAAGGGAATTCGGGCAACTTTTCTGACTGCTTTCCAATCGCGTTGCTCAGTTGGGCAGAAATTTTACAGTCCTCCTACGCCAATGATTCCAAATGAGCTTTCAACTTCATACCATTCTCTATTCTTTATCTATTTTTTTGCTTTAAAAATTTATGTGTAAAATAAATGTGTAGAATAGGATTGGGTCAAATTGTATGTAATTGAATTAAGTCAATTTGTATGGATTTTTCGAATAGTATGGAATTGTCATTAGCGAGGTAGCATAGTGGTTAGAGCGCATGCCTCCCATGCGGAAGGTCTATGGTTCGAGCCCGACTCGATGCCCTGACTGAAAGCTCGCTCACTGTTCACCCAGCAGCAAATGGGTACCCAGTGGGAACACTGGGGAGATAGAGGCGGCGAGGAAAGGAACTGGTCACCCTACCTCACATGCCGATGGCTCAGGATAAGTGTCCTCTCTAACAGGCACGCCCCTATGTACGAAAGTATACGGGACTACTTTTACTTTATGGAATTGTCCAGTAATTTGATCTAAAGAGAAAAAGCTAAATGGTATCTTTTTTGTCGTCGTACTTATATTAATTTTAAAAGAAAGTTATAAAAATATTTTTGTATATTTATTTATGAAATTTATCCTGATATTCAGCAAAGGAAATAAAATATCTGGTAGCCTTAGCATAGGAGAAGAAAAAGAAAAAAATTGTAAAGTATGCCTGAATTTTTATTTTTTTCTTATTTTACTAGAAGATCATTAGCTACTTTATTTGGTTATTTCATGGCTGTTCAATGTCAACCTCTATGTAACAGGACTCTTCAGTTGACAAGGCTGTAGTTATTGAATTTCCTATCGATAGGAAGACAGGCCATTACATCATATCTTCATGCATATCCAAGACGACCCTTCGTAGTTTTGCTTTCTTTTAGGCTCTTAGTTGATTTCTATGGTGGAAACTTGTGTTGTGATTGAAGTCGCAATGCTCCTTTGGCGTATTGGCCAGCATGTAGTAGCCAAGTTTATAATGACTTTGCCGAATATGTTACGACAATTGATTAAAGTTCGAGCTACGATAAAGACGTGCCTTTTATGTGTCGATCTTCAAGAACCAACAGCTTTAAAACTTGTTTTTGTAGAGCGTTGAAAAGGATAAGTATATTCAGTTTACCTGCGGTAGGAGACAACAGTGTGCCAAAAATTGGGTCTAAGTTCCCGTTTCTCTTATCAATCCAATCAGCGATTACTTTGCCAGCACGAAGCTGTTGTCTTGTAGCCCAGTAGTTTATGTGATGCAACGAATGTGAAACGCCTATCGAAAGGAAAGCATTGCCAGTAAAATCAAATAAAGTTCATTTAAATTGAATCATTCTCTTCTACAGTGGCATTTTTCAGCAAAAATTAGGGGGGGGGGGCAGAGGTGTGCTAAGTTTGTCAAGTATTGTAGAAGTAGCCGAGTATTTGTCGAGCACATGCTTTGGTCACAAGAAAACAGCTTACAACAATTTGAGGCGCAGGTAAAAAGTGGTTTTCTTGTTAAAATTACGTGTATTTACTTTTAAGTCTACTATTTTGAAGAGAGTTTGCCTACTCCATGGTAGCTTGGGGGGTAAATTGCCTCCACGCACACCCCTTAATATTCGCTGTTGCTCTTCTATTCCGATAGTGCAGTATTTAAAAGTCTAGTTTATTGCAGATATGCAACAGTTGTTATTCTTTATGACTAATATGAAAACTGAAAGTTTGGACATATGTAGAAAATGGATACCCTAAAACTTAGAGAAACTTTTCTACGTCAACTATTTTCTAGCTCAGTGTTGCAAAGTAAAAGAAGCACGAGTTCCTACAATCATGTTATTGAACTTTTGAGTTCTCAATTAAGATTTCGATTAAGGGAGTACACGTTTTTGTCAACAAAGAAGTGGTTTATAAGCAGCTTAGTACTAGANACAATCTAACATTTAAGAAACTTTTAGAACTGCAAGCAAACAGCGAAGAAACTTTAGACAAATTGTACATTGAAACCGTTACCTACTCTAATGTCTCTAATGGAGTTCACTAGTTCGACATCAACTACAAACACGTTTCTTTCTTTAGTTATTGTTTTGTATGTAGCTGGTAATCGTATTTAATTTAAGATTAGTTTTATGTATCATATATAATGACCCCAGGGTAGTCAGATATTGCTCCTCGGGGTATCGTCTTTGTAGTATAGTAATGTGTTATATTTGTGGGTTCTTACAGTGACGAAATAGGAATAACAATGATTAATAACAAAAAGCTCGCGAATCTTCTTCAATTAATATTTTAACTATAATGTCTCATCTTACAAGTGCATACTACGACAACGGCAAAATAACTCAAGCCCGCGACAACTTAAACTCACGGACGGCTTACACTATTAACTTCTTCTTGCGACTTCTACTGACGACTGAACTACACAATACGGCGTTGGCATTTTATGGCAGACACATGACGCAGCAAAAAGAAAGGGTTACTACGTAAGGGCGATTACAACATAAGATGGCAACTGATGGTAATGGCATGGAAACAGATTACTCACAAGCAATGATTGGACGGACAAAAGTAAAAGCTACCTCATAGCAGTGATGTGCCGAGACACCTTCTGTTGGGGGGGGGGCGTTCTGACCAATTGACCAACTATTGTTACTAAATTGTTACTAAAATAAAAGGTCACAGAAAATACTGTAGCCAACCCTCTTGCTGCTTGGCTAGCTTTTTTGACCAACTTTCTTGCAAATTTGAAAATATTGGGGGTGCGACGCCCCCTCACGCCCCCCATTGGCACATCCCTACCTATTCAAATGCATGTCATCTCATCGCTCACATATTTGTTTTATTCGAGTTTCTCATTTCCATGTAAGTTGTGTTGACTACATCACCTGGTGACAGGAGTGGCCTCTTCAGAAGCTGGGGTTTGTACAAACTTTCAATGGCTTGTCCCATTTATGTAAGATTAGCACTCTAGATATTAGCAAATTACTGTTAGATAGTAAATTTACTGTAACTTACCAGTCCCTCTTCTGCGGTACAATTCTATGAAACGCGTTTTGTCCCGTAGCATCTTCTTGTGCCAACTCTTGAAACTCTGCCCTTTGGTGTATCTGTGTTTCGCTGCTTGGTGTATATATTGCAGGAACTCATGTTCATTCCCTGTCAAATTATCCCCTTTACTTCTAATGAACCTGTCCATGTTGTATAGGACAGAGCCCAGGTTATCCTCGTTCCACTGTTCATTGTGGTCAGAAACATTATCAAAAACGTTACTTGTTTCCCCTTGGAAGGTACTACCTACAAGCGACTTCAGATACATGACAAGTTCTGGATTTCTTTTCTTTACTTCTGTAACGATATCTGAAGGATCGCCAGTTAAACAACCGAAACATTCCAAGAGCTTAACAATATCCATATTTCAACGTATTTGTTATCTTCACGATAGCTCATTAAGACCAAAGTTTTCCCATCTTTCACACAACTTATCTCTGACCCAGCTTTTAATCCTGACACGTCACTAGCACTGTACACTGTACAGCAAAAACGACGGTCAGATGACCTGGATTTGCCTCGTAGTTACTTCAAAGCAAGTAGCGTCTGTTGCATTTGATGTTGCATTTTTTTAGCCCTTACTAACAGGGATATGGATGAAACTTGAGGGATATGTGGGTGGGTCACCCCAAACCTTGATAATTTGCCATTTTTCAGGGCAAAAACGACAGTATTTTTGCAGGGCAACTTACTGGACCCAGGATCCTTTGATCAACTACTTTTAGCAAAAAACGAAAGGTCACAGGCAAAACTTTCCCAGGGCAGGCTTTTGAAACCCTCCAAAATTCTAAAATATGTTGAAGTCATATCCCTGCATTCTAATGAACAGACAGATCTTGCATTTATTTTTCCAGTCATCTGACCCTCTATCAACTTAATCATCTGGATCGTTTCCAAAACTTTTTGGATAATTGGAATGATCCATTACTTTATTACCATATCATGAATACGATATGAAACAATCCCCAAAGTCTGTGTAATGCTTACTTTTATTGAAAAAGGCACACCCTACCCATTCTGCCTCTTGTCACCGATGGTAGAAGGCAAGGGGGCGCCAGGAATTTTTCAAGAGGGAATGAATCTTCGGAGGAGGAACTAAAATAAGGTTAGCAGGGTACAATATCTAAATAGTCTGTTAGTACTACAGAGCTTAACCAGAGCACGAAAAAGCGGCAACATTTTTCAACATACTACGATAGTATGTTGAAATATGTTGTCGCTTTTTCGTGCTTTGGTACTATATCTGCTAGAAAGACTCACAAAATAGTATATCTTCCAACGGAGGCTAGCAGGAGCTGCGCCAGCTATCGGAGACTGGGACGGGCTTTGGGTGCCACGCCATAAAGTTAAGACGCGATTTGTTTGCCACACCCATTTCAAAATCTTGATATAGGCCTCTCACCCCAAACGTAACATTCTCTCAAGCTCATTTTCTTTTTAATGGTAAGGTATTTGATCAAATCGATGGTGTTGCTATGGGCTCTCCATTTGCATCTTTCTTGGCTAATCTATATAAATATGTAGCTGAAGAACTATCAAGGTCCTTCTGTTCCTTTCTATCGACGATGCGTTGATGATACATTCTGTGTTGTCAACACAGAATGAGGCTGAATTAGTTTTTGATTTTCTTAACCAGGGCCATGGCTAGAAATTTTCTATGGGTGATTGTGCCGGATCCTTCAATTTGAGAATGCTAAATATCATATTACGGGCTCATACACCCTTTTTAAGGAAATAATTCCCCGACTTTTCCTGNGACTATTGTGGGTAAAAAAATTATACTTTTTCTCCTGACCCTGACCACAAAAAGACCATACACTACCGTTCAAAAAGTATTGGCACGCTTCGAGGTTTCGAAGCACGTTTATTCTAAAAGTTTCAAACAACATGCATTTGATCCAATCTTATTAAATAGGACAAACGGCTATTGCCATGAAACTTGATAAAACATTGGCTATGTTTCAAAGTTTCTCATTTGCACCACAGTGTTCGAAGAAGATTAACCGTAAAATTTTTCTTGGCCAGAAACATGAACATAAACATTTTGACGCGTCATGAAATAACGTTCAAGAAGCTCTTGGAGTTTACATTTTACATTTTTACATTTTATCAATATTTATACACACGAGTACCTTTCAGCTAGGAAAATTAGCACTAATAACAATATATTTTTAGAAAGAAAACAAAATAATTTTAAGAATTGCTGCTCTACCAAGGGGTCGTGTTTGGGTCCTGTAGGTTCAAAAGATACTCTCTAAAACCTGTTTTAAAACGAGCGACTGATTCTCGTTCTCGAATGTTGTCAGGGATATCATTCCAGTTTTTGACACCAGAGAAGTAGAAACTACGCTTTGCATATTCTAACCTAACTTTAGGAATTTGCAGATCTCCATGATTTCTGGTTCTATAATCTGTGATCATGGATCTTTCAGTGAACTTATGGCGAAGATTTTCGGGACAAAGGTCATGCAAAATTTTATATGTCATGATTCCTTTGTCAAAGGAGAGCAAAGACTTTACATTGAGCCATTCACAATTCCAACCGTCCTTATACTTGGCATCCACAATTAGCTTCTTTGCCCTTGTCTGTAGTCGCTGCAGTTGGGACAGCTTGGTGTTGGGAAGAGAACTCCAAACAATGTCACCATAGCGAAGATGGCTTTCAAAGAGAGCTTTGTAGACTTGGTCAAGTTTCTTTTGCGGAAGGATATTTTTTAGTTTACTCAGGGAACTCAAGCCCCCTTTTAGTTTGTTTTTGATAGTTTTGTACTGCTCTTTCCAATTAAGGCTTTCGTCGATGTTGATCCCTAAGTATTAGTCTTGTCGACTCTTTTGACAACTTCATTATTGAGGACAAGGTCAGCCAAATCATCATCTACCCTATTCAGTTGTCGCCTATGGCCTATAACCATATATTCACTTTTGCTGGCATTCAAACTAAGTTTGTTAGTCCTCATCCAATCCAATTTGTTCTTTTGGAAAAAATGGCAAAAGCTATCGAGAAATTGAGACAATTATTGGCTGCTCAAGGTGTGCAGCTTTCCCTGTGTGCAAAAAGTTCTTCAAATCAAGAATTGCACAAAATTTACTAAGGGTTGGTAGACGAGAGAAATTCACGAAAATTTTTTGAAATCATGAGACTGCTAGTTTTAGAGCCTCTGATGCGAGTCCATAATTATACTATTATCAGCAGTTAAATTGCAAACTTTTATATTTTGGAAAGCATAAAGCAAATGTCGAAATACTTCTTAAACTCCTTAGCATTTTTGATATTGCTTAAAATGCACTAGTTGAACATAAGGTTTTGCATATCATAACAACTTTTCGTTTGCACACAAGAAACAAAGTCGACGCCATCGTTCTTTCATCGAAGCGTGCCAATACTTTTTGAACGGTAGCGTATTTTCCCTAACCTTAATGAGAAAGTACTCAGCAAAACTAATTATTTCAACAGTCTTAAAAACACAGGCTTGTAGAAAGTATTAACTGGATTGGAGGCATCGATGCACAAATGTAGAATCTCTTCTGTATGCATACATCTGTGCAAATGAATCGAAAACTATTTTGTCTTTTTCCATAGGTATTGAATAAGAAAGTGAGAGGGACTTGTGGTTTGCCACGACACTTTTGCCTCTCTATTAATCAAAACAACAAATTGTGTCTTGCATGTTGTCTTTCTATCTGTTTCTAAATGGCCTACGTGCTACTAATTTAAGAAGAAAATAAAAACAATTCAGCCTCAAAATTTGGGGAAAATTAAGAGCACCGAGCCTGAACCTCAATTTTGCTGGTTCTTATAAAAAAAGAATGTTTCTTTTTCGAAATTTCTCAATACAATAAAATCAGCTGGTATACGAAGAAACACGACAATATTTTTCAATTTGCAAAACATGTTAAGGATTCATCTTCAATATCAAAAGTAAAGATTTATCGTTAATATATATATATATATATATATATACATACATATATATATATATATATATACATATACATATATATAAAACAACATAACACTATCAATCGAATTAATGGAAAAGAAGAACGAAAGCAACGAAAAAAGAACGAAGGCTAAAAACTCAGTTGAATGCTATAATGCTGTAAATCAGGGGTCTCAAACTTGCGACCCGCGGGCCATTTGAGGCCCGTAGATCACTCTTTTGTGGTCCCCACCTGAAAGAAAACTATAATACTTATGTAGCCTGCAGGAAGAGTACACCTCCGAAGGGCATCTCAGCCAGTTCATGTCCATGTTTCTTGTCGACCACGATCAAATTTGCACTTCATGTTAATATGAATATTTGAGAATATTTTCTGACGTTTTTTTGTAGACTCTCTGTTGCGACCCGGCCACACCCAGAAGCTGCCTCCAGCGGTCCCCCAGGTAAACTGAGTTTGAGACACTTGCTGTAACTGTTTATTCGAATTAGGCCTTTCCCACGTGATATGCAATGCCTCCTTAATCGAAAAGAGAATGTATTTCGGCTTCAAAAGATGCGTGTGAAACTCCCTTGATTAATTCACGATAGCAGCGAGCGAGGGGCAGCACTTTTCCCGTAAAATAGGCAGAAAGCATACGCAATGGTTGATAATAAGTAATGCTTCTGTTCTACATGTTTTCTTTTCTTTTTGCATTTGTTTATACCTGAAGGGTGCATCACTGGTGAAATGTGCATTGAGGTTTCTGTGATGTTTACCGGAGGCCTCTATGTGATTTTCATGACTTTTTACAACTTTATTTGATATTGGTAGTTTCTTTTCGATGTGACTTCTTTTTATAAATTTCTATGCGATGTACAAGATTTGTCCAAGTGACATGCCTCTCTGTAATGTTTTTCCATGAAACCTTGTGCATTGTAAACAATTCGCGAAGAAATACACGGTTTTATACGAAAGAAAATACACGTTTTTATGAAATACGCGCTAATAAGAAACTTAGGCTCAAATCGCTAACATTTTAGGAAAATCATAAGGCTCAATTTCCCAAAAAATCGATATTACATCATAATTTTGTCCAATATGTTAAGAATTTAGATTCGAGTATGCAAGATTAACAAAGAAAGGTAACCCATTTCGGCCAGTTTTATTTCAGTAACAGTTGAGAAAACAGGCTCAATTTCAGGAAAAGTAAAGAAAATTTAGGCGCAGGCAAAATGATGATTTTCTTATAAAAAAAAGCGTGTAACTTTGTAGCAGTATATAGTAGAATTTCTTATCGTCCAATTGGCCAAACAGTATCGCTATGGGTATTCTCTATAACAGGGGTAAGGAGCCTTTTGGCTGAGAGAGCCATACGAGCGTCATATTTAAAAATGGCTTTCTATGAGGGCCATAAAATTGGGCATTGGTGTAGGATGGGAACACAAAATCTTCCAATTCAATACTAACTTGGCCAATCGGGGTATGTGACATCTGAAGACAAAAGTAGTGGTAACTTTGGAAGGTCTTTTTGAAGCATTCGATACTTTGCAATGCTTTCAAGAAAGTCTGCTAAGGCTTGTCTGCGAGCCGGAGAGCCAGATACAATCTTAAAAAGAGGCACATGTGGCTAGCGAGCCATAGCTTCCCGACCGCCGCTCTATAGAATAATCTCCACTGTGACATCAATCGCTGGGAGAAAGTTGGAAGTTGGGGTGAGCCAACAGAACAGTCCTTTAAGTGGCTGCATGACAAGCTTTTTGGAGATTTTCTTGTTTAATGTCCACTTGACAGTGCAAGTTCTTTGCGGTTGTATTTGGCACAGAAAAGGAGGCGGTGCTGGGCTGGGCTGGGCTCCCTGACAAAACTGCGTCTTAATCAGAAAAGGCACTGGCCCCCACGATAGTACTTTGCACTTTTGTTGGAACAAGATACCATAACCATTTACCATGTGTTCATATTCCAAAAGCATTGAAAGTGATGCTGTAGCCAACACATTCCGAGCAGAATTCCGAGCTAATCCCCGACCCTGGAGAACCAATTGGGGTATGCCCCTCCACTATTAAAGTCGTCTAGCAGCCTCTAACTTTCAGATAAAGATACTGCATGGGCTACGATCTTTTGAGGCGCAATGAAGGGCTTCAGGGGATGCCACAGGAACATTCTCTATTGGAATAGAGTTGGACATGCTTTATTGGCCTGTGTCAATATTGATATTTGTTTTCAACGAAAGCATATTTGTCATAACCTATTAATCTTTACAGGGGGGCCTGATTCAGAAAACTCTGCTAAATAGCTAAAAAATATTTGAAAAGTTTGGGAACCACTAGTATAGCTCGTCCCTCCTAAGTGGTACAACAGACTTTGGTTAGGATTGAAAGTATCCATTTTCCATATTTGTTCAATTAACACATATAATGATCTACTTCAACACAAATTTTATGCTACACAGTTATTCATTCTTCTCTTCCACTAGAGACATCAGTTTTTTCAAAGTACACTGTTCCTGCTCTTCGATTTTTGCAATGACTGCTTCAACGGCCTTTTTCTACAAAACAAAATGTTAATTAAAAGGGTTGCAGGGCTCCCACACTTTCTAGTAAATCGTAAGGAGAAGTTAGTTCAATTATTACAAAAATTCATAATGCACAAGGAGATTTAAGGAGGCTTTTGTAACATTGTCTCCTTCCCTGCCAACAAAATACAGAAGAAAACGTGTGATTTTTTTCCATATTTCTTAAGGAGAGCGATAAGTTTGAAATTAATTATCAAGACATTTTTGATAAAATGTGCTTAGTATCCAAAGAAATATTGCTTCACAACATTTATTGATGTAAATATAAACGCAACATATGTAAACACAATGATTAATATGGATAACGACATCTAACATTCACGAAGCGTGGTACCATTGTATACACGTTTTTTTTATAAGAAAACCATTACTTTACCTGAGCCTCAATTTTCTTAACTTTCCCCGAAATTGAGCCTCAGATTTTCTTAAATTTTTCTTAACTTTCACTTTAATAAACTGGCTAAAATGGTTTACACTTTGGTTATTGATATTGCTTACTTGAATTTGAATTCTATCTTTAACATTTTGAATGCAATAACGACGAAATACCGATTTTTTGGCCTATAAAAACACTTAATTTTAGAACTTGACCCTCATGATTTTCTTGCGATTTTCTTAAGATTTTGACGATTTGAGCCTCATTTTCTCATAAACTTTCTTCTTATAAAAAAACGCGTATGATTCATAAATGATAAATCTAATAGACTAACTACTTACAGTTCTGAATTCATGTCTCTTTATTTCCATGTTAATCGTATCTTCAACAGTCCATTCGCTCTGCTTTTTGTGAAATGAAATGAATGGACAGGCTTTTGAATGATTCTTGTGCTCAGCCCTGAAAATATATTTCAGTTCTTCATCAACTAACATTAATCCTATTTCAGACTATAATAATCATAAAAAATCACATATTTCTATCAATATTATACACACTATCTATTCGTAGGTAGTACAAAATTGGCTGGTCTGCTACTCTAAGACCCATAATAAATGGGGGGGACATTTATTAATTTTGGCAAATTTTAAAAGCCCCCACTTCTTATTTTGACCCCTCATTTATTAATTTTAGCAATTTTGAAGTTGCTTCAAATTTAAATTAATCATTTCTCCGATGATGTGAATGCAGGGACTGCATCAAAACTCAGCTTCTTATCCTGTCTTGTGTTTTACTGATTTTAGGTGATGCTAGTGCATCATAAGAACAGATGTGTCTAGAAGCTGCTTTCTAGATGTTCACAAGCTTACCCCTGCTTGTTGTGAGCCCCCTGCTAACTAGCTGTGAAAATTTCTTAGACTCCCCACTTATTTTTACCCCATGTTTGTTATGAGTTTTAGAGCAGCAAGATGCAAAAATATGGAACTAAACAAAAGAATAAATGTAAACAACAAACAAAACTAAATAAAACAAAGACAACAAAGTAGATATGAAATACAAAAATTGGAATAACTCAGGACATATCCATTGCTGATCATTTCTGCAAATAAGTACATTGTCTTCTTATATTTGATGCCTCTTCATACAGATGTTGTATTCAATAGCATTATATTTAAACTTCTCATCAAATATATATCATTTATTGCAATAATACACCTTGCAAGATATGGGATGATGTAAAATTGTCTTGATTGTAGAAAGCATACAAAAGGTAACACAGTGTAAAATGAAAAACTACAAACATAAAAAGAATGGAGAAATCAAATTGCTAAATATAACAATGAGTAGTAGCATACTATAGAAAAGAACAGTTCTGGGACAGTGGTAGGCCATTCAGCTCAGGCTTATATTGGTGCTGTGGTTGACTTTTGTTTAGCATTGAAAGGATGTGTAACATTGTTTTGTGAGAAGGCAATGGTAAGTTATAAATGAAGTGTGTAATGGTTGTTTTTCAAAGAGACATTTTGATTTGTGTTTACTATGATGAAGGACAGTAAAGGGACACAATATTTTGATGAGCTATGTATCTGAGTTTGTTTGAATATACTTGTGTCACATCAGATGCATTGAGTTTATCTGTGAAGTCCTTTTTAAAGTCAAGTTCCCCCTCAATTGGCCAGATTCAAGTCTTAGCACTGTAACTCATTGATGACATCAGAAAATTTATCTGGTTTTAAATGGTTAAACCCAAATCAAGTTCTGTCAGGAGTGCCTTCCAAGCTCAGAAATTTGTCAAAACATATCAACAATCCACCATGATGTACTTAAATTACATGGAAACATATAGTATTTCAAGCACATGGAAACAAATTGGGATTTAGCACATCACAAGAAAGAAACTGATATCTATGTGATACAGCATGAATGACAAACATTTGAATTATGTGGAAATTCTTTCCTTTCTCCTGCAGCAAGATGCCAAACATTTATTTTTCAGTTGTAGTTTTAAAGTTAAAATTAATTAGCCAATATAAGCTTTCATATCTTTTGGAGAAACTATTACTTGATTTACTGCACTCACGACCAGGCGGCATTTACAACTGATAACAATCATCTATTATTAAAGGAACCAACTATCAACTATAACTTATTGTACAGAAAGTGTGATTAAGCCTTTAAATAATGACGTGCTTTGAGCACTTCTCAAAACAGTGCTTGTAATTTTTGTGATTCCTAAATAACATACTCATGATTTAATGATTTCTTTTAAGTTCACTTGTGATTTAGCTTTGAATTGAATGATTATTTGGGCAACTTTATGGTGGTTGTGTGATTTTTCTATGCCATTCTTCTGACTTTTATGGCAGCCTACAAGTGTCTCATCTATGTACGAAATTCATATCACAACATAGTATAAGCATGGTGGCCCACAAATATCACATCAATACACAATTCTATGTTGTTTCATGAAAACTGGCTACTGTGTTGTGAGTTTTATNTTGTGATGCTGATGTGAATTCTGCATATTGGCAAGGCAGTTGTAGGCCACCATATTTTACTGTGTTGTGATATGAATTTTGTGTACTGAAGTGACAATTGTGGGCTGATTCCAGGGAAAGTATACAAAAAATCAGTGACCTTTTCCCTTGTCACGAATTTTCTACTGATCCATGTAGGCTCCAGTGGTGGACTGGCTAAAATTGTTGGCCCAGGCATGGATTTACCAAACTGGCCCATGACTTCTAGAAAGTGTAAATTGGTGGGCAGAAATATTGACAAATCCTGCAAATTTCTGGCAAATCCATAGCCTTAATGTCATTTTTTTCAGATACATATTGTGAAGCTCTTCACATTCAAAACTTCACATTCTCTCCAATTCATGCAGCCGGCCCTTTGCCTGAATGGCCCGACCAGGGAGTACGCCCCTGCTGGCTCTATTCAACAATTTTAAGAAAACTGGAAACCATAGAAGAACAAACCATGGGTCATCAGTGGGTTCCCAACCATCCATCTCCTTGCAGCAGACATAGCACGTGACAAGATCTGGCTCATTTTCTGATGGTGTATGATAGAATCCAGCTTCGGCCATCTAGTTGGAAAAAGAGGTTCCACAAGTTATTAATTTGAGTTAGATTTAAAAAACAATGCATTAGCCAATCAGAAATCATACATCTTCATGCTCAGCTTCATGTTGCCATAAGTAAGAACTAAGAAACAATTCTGTCCGATTTCACTCCACCCCAACCTACAAAAATTTCGTAATATGTAGGCCTAGCGGCACTAACGCGACCTAGCATAATAATATGTTAGGGGATTAGGGGTTAGAAAGAAATTCCAGTACTCTCCAAAAACCTTCAAAGCAAGCGTTGACGAAACTTTATAAAGTCCCAAAATGTGCTTCTGCTCGCAAAGGTTGCCCTCAAGAGTAGTTTTTGCATTCTAATGTAATAGGCCATTTCTGAGTGCAAAACAATTATGAAAATAAAGGACGAAATAGTTGCGATCGTACTTTTTCTGCTGTGCAAAGGCAATCATCCTTGAATGGCCAATCTTTGAATGATCTCAGCCTTGCAGAAAGCTGATTCATATTAATGGAAAATGCTGGTAAATCGAGCTGGTTTTTCAACGTATCCGCCATCTTTATTGTGAATATATCGTATTTTGCCGCTTAACGAATGACGTTGACAGGGAGTCCAGGCTCGATCATTGGGGAACCAAAGGAAAAAGGGAAATTTTTCTGTCAGAAGCGAACAGATGCTAATCTGTAAGGTGCAAAATGGCAAGTTTTTAAACACACAGAATAATGGAGCTGCACACTTCTTCATCTATTGCCTGATCTCAGAAAGCTGCTTATTGAAGCATACCCGGCCGCCATTTATGAAGATCACGTGATCTTACAGCCATCTGCTGGGCGCGAAATTCATTTCTTTGTTTCCTTCTTTGGCGCCAACGACTTCGGTGAAGGTACTTTCACCCTTATAAAATGTCTTCAAAACATTTGCCAGGGTTTTCATTTAGCAAGCACAGTTTACCAAGTCATGGGCAAATTCAGGTATTCGCCATATTTTGTTTCGTTACTACATAGTTACCAGATTTTTGGCCTACTGATTCCGTTGAAATAGCCTAATGCATTGTGAGACAGTTGAGTTTCGTTACAAATTTTCATGTTTGATTCCAGGTAATATTTGGACCAATGTTCTCGGGAAAAACGTGAGTNTGCCATGTCTTGTCTATCATACTCTCCTCCCCTTGTTGAAATTCCTACAAGAACGCTGGGACATCGAAGTGATAGCTTGATAAGCGCTGGCCATATATGGTTCGCGGCAACTGGGCGGCAGCTCGTAGCCAGGACAAAGTCTTGTCAAGATGCATTACTGTGCTAAACATTTTTTTATAAGAAACCAGCTTTTTGCCTTAAGCCAAAATGTTTCTTAATATTTTGTGAAATCCAACCTCGTGTTTCTTTTCTGTTTCTTGAATTCTTTAAAACTCCAACAAGAATAAAAACCAATATTAGGCAACTGCGATGAAAGAAATCAAAAGTTCAAATTTTCCAAAGCAGCTAATGGATGTTGCTTCTATTTTTGTCCATCAAGAATGATCAAATTCTACCTGCCTGTATTTCTTAGCTGTTTCTTCATTTTTGCCTAATTTCAACCTTATGTTTCTTATTAACATTCATTTGCTTATAAGACTCATCAATGCAAAAATCATTCTTGGGTCATTTTGTGATAAGGGCACGCTTAAATGTCTTCTTACCCTAACCCTACTAAGGCTAAATTCATGAGTGTTTTTTCTTTGTAGCTTGCCTCCCATTTCAATGCCTGGGATTTACTGCATGTGCTTAACATATATGAAAAATACTTTCATGTGATATATGATTTTTGGAAATTTTAGGTTGACCAGATACTTGATATCTATCAAAGATCTTTTCTGTATCATATCTTGCTAAATTGATTTTGTTAGATAAGGCTTAAAATCATTGTATTTTGCTCCAGGACTGAATTGATAAGAAGAATAAAGAGATATGGATTTGCAAAGTACAATTGTTTGCTGGTGAAATATGCAAATGATATGAGATATGATGATATATGTGTTGCCACTCATGACAGGTAATGAAATACAGCACTTTTTGGGCTTAAATGTTGGCTGTAGAGGAGGGGCAAGTGGCTCAGGCTCCCTTCTACTTCTTGCAGAAGGGCTCAGGCTCCATCTTTTTTTCTGTGCAGTTTTAAAAGAACAGTATTTATATAAAAAGCATATTGATGAATAAATTGAGGCTTGTGATTTTGTTAAGATTTTGACCATTTGAGCCTCATTTTCTTATAAACTTTTTCTTATAGAAAATATGTGTACTGTAAAATCCTGAACATAAGCCCTGGGCTTATCTATAGTGGTTTGGAAGTGTTTTTGGTGGGCTTATATTTAGTAGGTCTTATATTTGGGGGCTAATACTTGAAGCATCTTTTAGGTTAACAGATGACTTGTGTATACCAAAAAATTCACCATTTTATGTAACATCAGAGAGACTATTAACAACATTCAATATTTAAAACTTTAGAAAAGGACTCAAGTAAATACAGAGGCTCTATATTTGTTCTGTCTGTGATCATTCATTGTCCTAGCTAGACACACAGCATCCCAAATGTAAGCCCTGGCCTTATATTTGGAGGGGGTTTACAATCCATGCCCTGAGACATGTGTGATCGCACGTGCACGTGTCCACACACGTGCAAAGTCCCCCGCATGAGCCAAAAATCGCCCATGCCAGCATTATTGACCGTGCAATTGCACATGCCAAATAGGAACTATGTTGTAGTAACTGCAATACTAGTGACTGTCACTTTTTGCTTTCATAACTCTGTTCTAACCTGTTTTTATCCTAAATGAAATATTTGAAATGCTTTAGCAACAAGAAACTCTCTTTTGCAGATACGCAAATCCAAATAAGTAATATGAATCACTTGTGCAAACAAGGGTGCATGTGCGAATTGACACTCATGCACCAATTTCTTCCAGGCATGGACTGGGGCTTATATTTGGAGGAATATTTGAGTTAGTTTATGGGGGACTTATATCTTTTCTTGAATATTGACACACCATTAATCAAAGGGCTTTTGCTTTTATCTTGTAGGCAAGTTGCCAAAGCTGTGTCATGTACCCTGTTAGAGAAAATTGAAAATTTAACTGCTGATTATGATGTCATAGGAATAGATGAGGGGCAGTTTGTAAGTATCCATTGTCAATTTATTTTATGCAGCATAGTATGGAGTCATCTAAATAGGATTTCCACACTATCTTGCCTATTTTTTACACCCTCCCATGCCCTTCTGCTTTTTGCTTAACAAATCCTGTTCCCCTGACTGTACAGATACAAACTGGTGTCATTTCGTCAACTCTGGAAACTTAATATAATAGTTTCCCTGTAAACCTCTTCACACGTCAATGTATTGAAAAGTAAAGCATGCATCCATCACAATAGTTAGAGTTGGAAGGCATTTAAGAAACTGCCTATTATATGAGACTGCCTCCCACATTTGTTTGCATTTCTCCTATCCCCCTCCCCTGTAAGGTACAAAATTCCTTTATGGGTGGCCCCTACTCCTGATTCTCTCTTTTGAAGCCACTACTGAGTTGCACATATTTTACAGTTCATGCAATTGTGAAAAATTTGTTTGGAAGATGGCACACTGTTTGTAGAAAACTTGAATATTTCACAATTTCCTGTCCTACAGTTTCCAGATGTTGTTACATTTTCTGAGAACATGGCAAACAAAGGAAAAACTGTTGTTGTAGCTGCTCTTGATGGAACCTTTCAAAGAAAGGTGAGTGTATTATGCACATAGCGACCAGTGATCAAGGAATGGCCAGGGAATTTATTGTCTGTTGTTGAAGTCAAGCAAAATTAGAGAATTCAGGAAAGTGTGGAAAAGCATGGAAATTTGTAATTTGGTACCCTTGGTTTGTCTTTTTTTGGTTGGATAAATGGGCAGTTTTTATTAGATTTCTGTTGAATGATGGCTAGAATGTCAAGGAAATTTACTAATGTCAGGGTTCATACTGAACCTGGAAAACCTGCAACATAGGCCATGTTTATAAAAAGTCTGGGAAAACCTGGAATAGTTAAGGAATGTTCTATAATTTTTATCCAAGTCAAGGAAAACAAATTATACAGTCAGCATATCATTTCCATTAGCTATTGGCATTGCTGTTCGCAAAGTTGTTGCTCTAATTGTTGTCAGTAAATGTGAACTTTATCATTTAACATTGTGAAATAGCAAGTATATGTGTACCTATCTATTAGACTTGATTTTCTATACTTCTTTTTGCAAATATATGAAATAGGAGTCAAGGGAAAAGTGGATGTTTTTGACTATCACTCAGGAAATAGGCAGGAAATGTTGATTTATGTATTGGGTATGAACCCTGTAATGTAGTGGTGGAAATCACAGAAAAGAAGGGAGATCTTGAGCAGGTCTGACTGGTCCCCTGATTTTGCATGATAAATTTGCACTTCATATACTTGTGTTTTATACATTAAGAATTCAGGTTTCATTAACCGCATGATACTTGTTTTAATTTATATTGTAATGAAGTATGGTTCCATGTTGTTACTTGTTTGATTATTTTGTTCCACAGGGATTTGGCTCCATCTTGGATCTTGTTCCACTTGCTGAGAGCGTCATTAAGCTTAGTGCTGTGTGCATGAATTGCTTTGGAGAAGGATCTTTCACAAAGAGATTTGGATCAGAAACTGAAGTAAGTAGCCATTGATCAGCTATTTTATTATTTGTTTCATAATGTTTCCAGCCCAAAGAAAGCAATATATTGCTCTTTCTTTGGACCTCTTGTTGTTTGCTCTACTCAAATGCTCCCTTTTGCTCTTAATTTACAAATTGATTATCACTGGTGTTAAAGATGGGTTGCTTCGTTTGCTAATGTAGTCTAACACTTCAATCTTTATTGAAGAGACAAAGACTTCTTGAATACTGTGTGTATGTGTGTATATATATGTATATATATATTCATATATATATATATATATACATATATGTGTATCATATATATACATATATGTTCATATATATACATATGTATGTATATATATATAGATATATATAAAGATGTACGAGAAGAAAGACGATCCGGAATGAGTATCTTATAGTTTTTCTGAATTCTCGACTAGTTTCGGCTTATTGCCATCATCAGGAGAATGAAAAAATTACGTTGCTACTACTCTATTTATAGGCGTTGTTTTACATTTGACGTAAGATAAGTATGATGTTATGTAAGTTGATAAGCCACAGGGAGACGATGTACCAACAACATTTGAACTAGAGTAATGTGGCGTATCCATTTGTCTTCATAGAGTTATGGTTAATGTTTATCAGGGTGATTCAATGTGTTGTTTAACCCATTAGGATGTAAAGTTTTCAGGCGTAGGATCCAGTTGTCTTCATGGGTTTCTAGAATTAATGTTACGTTGTCT
>OLMO02000286.1:15430334-15446905 GCA_900291935.2 Cassiopea xamachana | reverse complement strand
CCTTATTATACCACCTACTATTCGGTCCCGCAGATTCGTTATTGATAAGAGTTGCTATATTTTGTTGACGTAGATTGAAGTAATCGGAGGAGCTGAAACCTACATGGCTGCTTGCCGATTATGTCACATGAAGGAAATGTCAATGATGAACACGGAGAACATACCAAATGATTGTGAAAAACAACTCCAAGTAAAGAACAAAAATAAAGCCATAAATGCAAAGAGACGTCCATTAGAATCAATNNTTAGAAACGATGAAAATAAGAAAATTAAGCTTGCTTCTTCGTAGTTTTAATCCTCCTTTCTTTGGTAATTCTTAGATTCTCCATTTGTACGTAATTTATCTATCCTTTTATTGCCCATCTAGCATTAGACGCTAGAGGACATAAACATCTTTTTAATTGTATAATTATTGTACGCCCTTCTCATGACCCATTCTTTGTCTTTTTTAAGATGATATTTTGTATCTTTTTTCAGATATTAGTTTTTTTTAAGATGATGTGTTGTATCTTTCTTCAGATATTAGTTTTTTTTAAGATGTTATTTTGTATCTTTCTTCAGATATTAGTTTTTTTAAGATGATATTTTGTATCTTTCTTCAGATATTAGTGTTAAAAGGTAATTGCTTTGATCTGTATAAATTTTTTAAAGAATTTCGTTGTACTGTTTTTGGAATTTTTCCTATCAAAACAGAGGTTGGTTTACCCATAGTTTTTAGTACCAAAGCTAGAGTCTGTCCAAAGAGAGCGTTAACGTTCATTACACGGAATACCAACATGCTTGATGTGCGGAAAGAAGACTTTGTAATCTCCGGTGTGCTCTACGCAAAGAATAAATATCCTTGCTACTCTGATAGACACATCTAAATTATAAATTCTTTATCTAGATTCACTGCAGTGAAAAAATAACTAGCAGCCCCAACCCCCTTTAAAAGAAAATTCAAAGCGCTGTTATTCATAATTTGCCCGTTAGGTGTTCATGATTCTTCGCAGTTCTTTCCTGCGCAGCTGCTGTCAACAAAGAAGTTCTCTAGGCTCATAGTTGCCATTCTAACATGGTAGGTGAAAGCCGTTATTTTTATTTTCAAATCTTCTAAAGCACCAGGTTTCTCTTTCATGACGTTCGACAATGCTCCACGCAATCCCGATGAGTGATAGACGTGCCTAGGAAACAAGAAATTAGCGTGAAGTCAAAAACACGTTAAGGAATTGAGTGTATATTCCAGGGTTCATACTGAACCTGGAAAATAGGCCATTGTTACAAAAAAAGGTCATGGAAAACCTGGAATGGTCAGAGAGCTTTCTTTAACTTTTATCTAACTCCAGGAAAAATTATTTTGCTAGCATATTTTTCTTAACTATTGGCTTGGTTGTTCGCAAAGTCGTTGCTCTAATTATTGTCAGTAGATCATTTAGCATTGTGAAATAGCAGGTATATGTGCATTACCTATCTATCAGGCTCCATTCTCTTTACTTCTTTTTGTAAAAATGTGAAACGATAGTCAGCGAAAAAGTGGGAATTTTTTACTTCCAGTTGGAAAAATCGGGGAATTTTGATTCACATATTGGGTATGTACCCTGTATTCTTTGCGGAAAACTTCTATTCAAGATGAGAATTATTCCATTTGGAGCCAGTTTCAAATTCTGAAGACTTTCTGGCAAAACATACTAATATGTTTTTGAACCACTCATTGCCATTGCTTTCATCTCCAATCTTAAATACTTATAACTTTTATAGCTATAAAAGAATACTATGTGAACTAGTCATGAATCGAATTGATCCATAGCAATGATGTCTACTCAAGATGAATAGGCTTCTACTTTAGTTTTAATCTACTTAGAATCAACGTTCCCTGAAGTCTTCGTGCTTCGACATGTTCTACGAAAATACATAACATTACTGTCAATCAAGTTTCTACCGCTGACCAGTACTCTACAACAGCAACATTTTTATAAAACAACGTAACAAGTGATATAAAACGTTTTCATGACACTATGTTTCCTTTTCTCGTACTATCTTTAATTGTGAAAGCGGTATCGCTATATATTGTTGAACTCTTCAATAGTAAACGAGGATCTAATTCATAACCTCCCATCAGAAACATAGACTCCGTGCGGGTTTTGGAAAGTTTTAGAAATTGAAAATGCCATTTTCCTGGACCTGGAAAGTTTTGGAAAAGAGGGGATTTTCAAAATGGCTACGGAAAAGTTCTTGATTTTTTAGAAAATTTCTAAAACTATCCTAAAATGGATGTTGCTCAGTGTTGTATTAAACACCGTATATATTATCTTTGTTTGTATTACTATTTATAATACAAAACATAATGCTCCAAAAAATAAAATATGTCGTCGAAAATAGCGTTTTTCTGTTATTATGGTGTTTCAAAATGAAAATTAGTTTTGTGGTTTTGGAAATTTGGCTATTTGGCTTTGGAGAAGTTCTGGAAATTTTTTTAACGGAGTTTGTAGGAACCCTGTAAATAATTCCTCTCCAGAGGTTCCACGCTAAATTTTTTCACACAATATTCCAAATGCTTTTAAAGGGTTCTGTTTGTTGGCAGTACCCAAGGAGCAGTGATGGCGCCAGAAAAAATTGCTGGAGGGCTAGAGCTGTCAAAGTGTCGACAGTGAGCGGTGTCCAAGAATCTTTGCAGACAATGCCTATCGTATTGCCTCCTAAAAAGAGTAAAAGCAAAAAGTTCCCGGGTTTTTTTGAAATGCCAGCGATGCATGGAAATTTATGTGCCGACAGGGGGGCTAGCAAAAATTTTTGGGGGCTACAGCTCCCGCTGGCGCCATCCCTGCCAAGGAGCCTGCGTCTTTCCCTTAAGAATACAAAATCCATGGTTTTTGAAACGGTAAGAGATATATGAATAAGCTAGCACCTTGTGTATTCCCCAGGTATATCTTCAGATAACACGAAGCTTCTTTCAAACAACATTAATTTGTCGTTTGCC
This sequence comes from Cassiopea xamachana, assembly GCA_900291935.2. Taxonomy (NCBI): domain Eukaryota; kingdom Metazoa; phylum Cnidaria; class Scyphozoa; order Rhizostomeae; family Cassiopeidae; genus Cassiopea; species Cassiopea xamachana. Next base: position 15,443,949 of record OLMO02000286.1, on the reverse strand, counting down.
ATCCTCACTGCAAGGACACTGCAAAAGAAAATGGCCTAAGTAGTGAAGAAAAGTATGTTATTACATTATGCACGAATAGAAAGAGCTTGTAAAGCTAAAGAAGCTCAAGGCTTTCTTGCCAAAGGTGCGTTCGCTTTATCTTACCATTGTATGGATAAGGTTTACACTTTTTTTTAAAAGAAAACCATCATTTTGCCTGAGTCTCAATTTTCTTAATTTTTCCCGAAAATGAACCTGATAATTTCTTAAACTTTTCTTAACTCTTACTGAAATAAACTGGCTAAATGGGTTACATATTCTTTGTTTATCCTATATACTCGACTTTGAATTCCATCTTTAACATTTTGAATCTGTAATATCGACCTTTGGCCAACAAAGACACTTAATTTTGGAAATTGAGCTTTGTTATTTACTTAAGATTTTAGTCATTTGAGCCTCGTTCTCTCATAAATTTTTTCTTATAAAACAATCATGTAATGGTTGCTTCAGCAAGGATTTATACAGAATTGTGCTTTAATTTATTCTTTCAATGTCAGAAGTCATATACTGTACACTCAGGGTATAAAAGTATGGACACAAAGGGCCTAAAAGTTCGTTATTAAAAATGGCGTATAAAGCTGCTAATTTATATGTAAAGTAAAGCTTCTATTCTCTATTTTTGTAGTTTCAGTTACGGTCTAAATTCTTGTTGGTGTATTTTCATCAGCAAATTGCAACTGTGCATGAATTGACTGATTCTTCATGGAAGATAAATATCATTGTGAAGATTGAATATAGTATACACAAGTGATTTCCAACACGCAGACCGGTGCCTGATTCAATACCCAACTATTTAAAGGGTAGAGACTTAGCTTACCCAACCCTCTGGGGAAGATTTGAGTAATCGTCATGGTTTCAAAAAAGAACCGTTTGACAAAAGAAATTTGTTTGGCCAGGATTATGTTTGGCCTGTATCTGACATTTGACATTATTCCCATCCCCTTTGCCTTGTCTAATTTCATGTTACCCAACCTTTGGCCACCCAAAAATTTTCCTTGCCTAACCATTTTATCTTCGGTCTCAACCCAGGTTGTATATACATGTTTTTTTCTTATAACAAAACCATAATTTTGCTTGAGCCTCAATTTTGCTAACTTTTCCTGAAATTGAGCCTGAGATTTTCTTAAATTTTTCTCAACTTTTTCTGAAATAGACTGGCTAAAATGGGCTAAACATTTGTTATTAATATTTTATATTTGAATTTGAATTCCATCTTCAACATTTTGAATGCAATAATGACGAAATATCGATTTTTGGCCAATAAAAACACTGAATTGTAGAAATTGCGCCTCGTGATTTTCTTACGATTGTCTTAAGATTTTGACCATTTGAGCCTCATTTTCCTATAAACTTTTCTCTTATAAAAAAACGTGTCATTACCAGTCCCTAAGACATATTCCTGCTACAGGATTAATACGGTTAAGAAAAATCATGGGAAAATTGTGTTTTATGGACAGTCAGGAAATGTCAGGAAATGTTATAATCCATGTAAATGAGTTCTTTGATGCCAAATAGACAACTCTACACATTGCATATGTATGCCAAGAGAGCCAGCTTTATATTATTAGAAGTTTCTGATTAAATGCAGTATTCAAATGACGGTTTTAAAAGATGGATCAGTCACACCATTTGTAACACCAGTTGGTCAGGAAAAATATTATTTATTTCTGATATGTAGAGAGGAAAAATTACTTCACTCAGAGTCCAGAAAAAGTCGAACTTTCCTCCGGCAGTAACTTCTTTACATATAACTTTCCTCATTATACCGCATCAGTGTGAAGTTTCCCCTACTGTCCCTATATTTTCCTCATGTCAAATCACCTAATTTATATGCATCAGAATTTTCTTCAAGCGAGATTGATTTTATAAAATTACTGAGCTTTCCTCAAAACTGGCACAGATTTAAGAAACCTTCCTCCGACTTACAACCGTAAAGCCGTGACTTTTCTGGACCTTGCTTTCACTTTCAAGAAAAAACCCAGGAAAAATGCTGAGTGTTGTGCATATAAACCCTGGATCCAATAAAGCGCTCCGCGACGATAGAAAGGTTGGGACTACTGGTCTAAACCCCCAAAATATTAATTCCAAATAATTCAAATGTCCGGTATGACCTATAGTTGGCGCATTAATTCTCAAAGTAATCTTATGACTCACTCTTCCTTGTCAATGCTCTGTAGCCGTTTGTGGAAATCGTTAGTAACTTTTCTGAACTTCTTGCAAGTGTCTGTCATCAGATCTAAACAAAAAGTTGATGCTAACATAAAAAAGTGAATACTCTTTGACATCGAATAGTAGGGTGGCCACGATCGGAGCCAGCGAGAGGGGGCAGGGGGCACATTGCCGCAGGGCCTCATAGCACCTAATGCTTCAAGGCCTGGGGGACCTCATTGAGTAAGCCAGCAGTAATTTTCCAAAGTAAGCTTCTCAAACTTGCGAATTTCCTGCTTGCTTTGCTCGCAGGGGGCTCATGTCCCTCTTTTGCCCCCGGGGTCTCTGAATTCTCTCGGTGGCCCTGGTCCCGATTGCAAAATTTTTGAAACTTCCACCGCCCAGTTCTATTAAATAAACATCCAGCCCCAACTAAGAAGTATTGAAGAACATACTGCCCCAAATTTTACTAACCTAAAGATTTTGAAAGTGTTGAAAAGGATAAGTAAATAAACTGCATTGGCTTTGTGAAAGCAAATGAATATTAGCAAGTAAGGAAATCAAAACAAGCTATATACCTTATACTTATACAATGCTAGCAACTAATTGCAATAATTTTGAAATGTTTGGCTCCCTACACAGTCTATTGACAATTGACCAACTCGTCTATTAACAAACCCCAATTTATGCTTTTTAGCTAAAATGCTAACCCCACTCCTCATTAGACAGAATTTATTGTCCAATCCAGTTACCATTCTGGAGGCACACTCACTTAGACATTTCGGAAAATAAGGGAAAATTAATTTTTACCTGTATTCAAGCTTTTCGCTTTTCCAGAAGACTGTTTGATTTTCTCTATTGCCTCCGCTTGCTTTAGGAGATTTTCTCCGTACCTTCTTATATTGAACGGTAGCAAAATCGCGTCTGCTAGGGATAAGGCTAGTTGAATCCAGAGTTTTGCAATTGTTTCGTGATACCGAAAATCGTGATCGACAAATCGTGTAATCCAGTCGAAGTTATCATGTATACTGTGGTAAACAGGATACTTATAAACGCCAGATAATTTCTGTGATGAAACAAAGAGTTGAAGAATGAAGAAATTATGCGCTGATTGTGTGTAGCTTAACATTTAAATCTGTGGTATCTTTTGAAGTGTATTCAACAAAGGGGGGGATGGAGGGGGCTTATTTCGCACTTGGGGGCTTGCACCGCATTTCAGGCGTGTTAGGAAACGCGGAATTTCATTACCATTTAGCAAAACTGCAGTTTAATTGCCATTTTGCAGGACTTTGAAGATTTTTTTGGAAAAAGGGGCTTTTCACAATGGCTATGGAAAAGTTTTGGATTTTGATTTTGGATCCTCAAAGGTGCTCAAGCGAACTCCTCTCAAATTTCCCAATCCCACAATATGGAACAGTGAGAGAGATCAAATTCACTTACTAGACTTATCAAATGAGATGCTATTGGAAATAATTACATACCTTCGGAAGAACTATGCAATGGCCAACATTTGGAGATTTTGTAATTTGGCATAGGAAAAGTTTTGAAACAATTTTTAAAGGAGTTTGTAGGAACCCTGTCATTGCCTAAAATGATTCTAAACTTATTCCATTTAAACAACCTTCCTTAGGAGCTCTGGCCCAAAGAACACCAAAAACGTTTCCTTGGAAGAACTCGTTTCACAATTGCTTTTGTATAAGTAACCAGTTTATAAACAACCCTGTACTAGACCCTCTAAAATTTAAGAGACTTCTAAAACTACAAGGAAAGAGCTAAGAAACTTTAAACAAATTGCACGTTGAAACCGTTACCTGATTCAATGAAAAGCTGAACCAAAAGAATTTGAACTTGAAATTGCTTTAGAATTTAACTCGCACAGATGACTTTTTGTCGTAATAGAAATGGTTTGCTAGATTTGTGTTTTGCTTATGCTTTCACTGTAACTTAGATCGTTAAATTAAGAAATTTTTAAAAATAAGTTGTGGCAAAAAGTTAAAAACTTTTAGTGCTAGGCCTTGAGCTAGGTTTCTTATAGAAACGACAAAGGGGGACGCATTAGTACTTACCGCATCAAAAGTGTATCTGAAATCCATAGAAGGCACTCCGTGATCAGCGAAAAATGGCATGTAATCGCTACCACTCTTGAACATGGCAGCTCTGCAATAGAAAATAATGAGTGTTGTTTCAATTGATTTTGTAGTTACATTTATACATACTACCTTATAGACACATCGCTTTGGTATCAATTTTTAAAACCTCCTCCATAGTAGATTTTTTGTCTTGAGAGCAACCGTGGCCTAGCGGTAATGCACTCGACTCAGACCAACATGGTCCTGGGTTCGAGGCCTAACGCAGGCCATTGGTGACGTCAGGAAGGGCATCCGGTCCTAAATTCTCGTGCCAGAACTAAAGTCTTCTCAGAGGCACCCTCCAAGCCCCAGGGAACTAGGGGAAACGGAGGTAAAATTGAAGATAGTAGACTTTTTGTCTTGCTGATGGAGATATTTGGAGCTATCCAAGTTACTATAAGTTTTTGTAAACCAGTTGTTCTCCAGTGTAGAGCTTCAGCAAGCAGTGGTCACAGGAACTTTTTAATGGTTGAAATTGGCACACGGCTGTCGCAGCCAAAAGAGTAATGGTAATAGAAGTGCAAGTTTCAGATAGAATTAAAACTGATGTTAATTCATAATACACGACTTTTTATAAGAAACAAACTTTCTGGGTTCAGCCTAGATGTTTCTTAATGTTTGGTCAACTCAAACATTAAATTTTTCCAAAAATCCTTGCTAAATTCCTAAGACTTCCAATAGCAACCCAGATTAGGCAATTGTGATGCAAGAAACCGGAGTGATGGCCTAGTGGTTAGATCGTCTGCCTCACAACCGGTAGGTGGTAGGTTGGAGCCCCGGCCGAGTCATACCAAAGACTTTGAAAATGATACTCACTGCCATCTCGTCTGGCGCTCGACATATGAGAATGGAGTGGGAAAGTTAAACTCGCGGAGCTACCAGTGGACCAGCACCCAACTGTAGCTTTCATTGCATTCGCAGACGCGTGGCCTAGGCCTAGGACTATAGAAACGGAGACAGGCGCCACCCTATGCTCCATTGGGCAAGGGAGAGGACTTTGAATTTTTTTTGATGCAAAAAAGGATGATCAGGTTTTGTGAGGCATGTAATGGATGTTTTTTCTATTTTCTTTCTAGTTCGATAAAAAATTTCCTTATAACAGTAGTTTCTTCAAGTTATTGTTTGAAACCTGGTGCCAACTTGGATTTCCTAATTTTTGCCTAATTTCAGCCTCTTGTTAATTATAGACATGTTTCTTTAAAAAAAACCAGAATAATGTCGAGCAGCAAGCGGAGATAACTCAACTTGGTTTATGAAATAAGTTTCAACAAAAGGGACACTTGCTCGTGGGAGAATCATGGGCCAGCTAGTGAAGAAATTTGATTCCTGGTGGGGAATAGAGTTCATTAGTGATGACTTCATAAAGGTATATTTTGGAATTCTCATCTTTTGACAACATGGAGTGAATAGGCATTTGTTGACAATTTTAGGTGAACATTTTCAAAATGGACTGACGACTATTTGAAGACAGAAAACTTGCCATACAAACCTTTGTATTTTTTCGGGGTTCGAAACGCTTAGAACTAGACACAAAATACAGTGATTTGGTCGGAACCATATAAGCATTCAATTACCTATATCTCGATCATTATTTTTCAGATCGAGCAGAAATTTGTCGATAGTAGCTATTTCAAAGTGCTTTTTCAAAATTTAAAGCTAAAAGTAAAATATTCTAAAAATAGGACTTTTGTGATTTCACACTAATGAACTCCATTTCCCCAATAATTTTTATATCATGTATATTACAAATTATTGGTATCGTTGGTTAGAAGTGTTTCACCAATCTTACTCGGGCTCGTAGACGTCATTGTGCCCTCTTTTCTTCACCCATACATCAAACAGATTGCTTTCTTTATCGTCGGGGTCTTTAAACTATGGAAAATATCATGATTAGAGTAAAGTCTTGAGAGAAAATTTGGATATTTGCATGAATATGTGAAGGAATACTAGGATCCAGGACTTTCAAAGTTCAGTTAGAGCCAGGAAAATAGAACTTTGGTGTTACAACGGAGGGCCTCTCGAAAATCAGGTAAAACTGAATGACAACCCTCCTTAAATATCTAAAATGAAATGAATATGAATTGAAACTAGGGCAATATTGGTTCTTACCATTTTTGCAATATCGTAGAATGTATCTCTCAAATGAGGCGTCGATTTTAACTCCAAAGTGTAATTGCCTGAAAGACCAAAACCATTAGCTGTAAAGTAGGATTTAAGATATGCAAATATATGTTGTTTAATGTACTGCTTTTCAAATACATACATACATACATACATACATACATACATACATGCATACATACATACATACATGCATACATATATATATATATATATATATATATATATATATATATATATATATATATATATATATATGTATATATATATTTATATATTTATATTTATATATATACATATATATATACATACATACCTACATATAAAAAAAAATATATATATATATATATTTATATAATATTAAAGAAAATTCCCACTTTCGAATTTTTTGTTATTTTTCACATAAATTTATCTACTTATGCTTACCTATTTGAACTGAAAGGAATGGGATTCAATTGCATGAAAAGAAATAAGCTTACCTTCTACAGCAGTGTCGACATTCAGGTAGGCGACAGCTCTCTGTGAAAGTAGTTTTGCATGGTCCTAGTAACATAAAAGGGATCAATTACAGAGCTCTTCAAACATACTACAATATCAAGCACTAGCTCTAAGCATGAGCTAGTGACATATCAATTCCTTGCTTTTATCAATCCTCGATTTGTATTATTTGCAAAGGACTTATAAGCAGAGTACAGTTCTACACGTAAATATATTCAGGGTAAAATAATGGTGTTGCGCTGAAGGACTTCTAGTGGGGGTGTAGCAAAAGAATTTACCGGTAAGCTAATTGCAACGCCAGCTTTTACCGACAAGCCAAAGAATTACGGACATTTTCTCTAATGAGTAGGGATGTGACATCCCTACACCCTCTACTTCTACACGCCGCTCCGACATCTTCGCACAATGATGTTAATGCAATCAACCGGCATTATATTAGCATAAAGGCGATTTATGATCAGCAATTAACAACATGCAATCAAAAGCAAGCATTAGCATGCTACCTCTGACCATTCGGTAGAACCAATTAGGCCATACTCCTCAGCATCCCAACTGCAAATTAAAATTGTTCTGCGTGGTTTCCAGCCTAGAAGACAAGCAGGTACTTATAGAAAGATCCCGGCTTAAGTACACTCCTACTAAATATACAGATTAAAGAAGAAACTTGAATGAATGAATGAATGAATGAATGAATGAATGAATGAAGAAAAAGACAGCAAAGGTGAAATTATGGTTTAATGGTTTAATAAATTGGACGATAAAAGCAGGCCAAGCAAATTGAATTATCGGCAATTAATAAATTTTGTTATTTCGTTTGCCTTGGCTTGTGGGGCAAGTGCCCAAGCGAACTAGCCAGCTCCATTAGCTTAACTGAAGTTAAGCATGGCTGTGTACGGTCAGAAACTGGATGGGCTACCTTCCAGATGAACGACCAATACAGCTCATTCTGCCATCCTTCGGAAGGGACGTTAAACTAGGGGTCCCATGCCTGAATTCGGCATGCATATTAGGCCTAAATTAGCTGAAAAAGCTAAGTATAACGTTGTCGTCGTCGTATAGTGCCTTGTTAGATTCTGACATTGGATGTCACAGCATGATATAATGTCCTGTTTCTGCAAAATGAATGATGTCCACTCCTCTCCTGTCTAAGCATTTGCCTAACCACCCAAGAAATGTCTGTCTTTTCCCTCCTCTATTTCTCTGTCCTTCTACTTTTCCTGTTTCCACTTGATACTCAATGCCTCCCTTCGTTACTATGTGTCCCAAGAAGCTACAGTGTCTCTTCACTATTTGCTTCATTAACTGTCGTTCAGTCTGGGCTCTTCTCAATACATCTTTATTCGAGACCTTCTTCATCCAAGAGATCTTAATCATCCTCCATAAAAACCACATTTCTGCCGCTTCGAGCTGCTTTTTCATTGCTTCACTTATCGTCCATGTTTCACATCCATAAAACATTGTACTCCATATATAGCATTTGATAAGCTTCAGTTTGGTTTGATTGTTAATGTCTCCGGATGCAGTTTATAGTCTTAAACAGGACGGCTAGGTATAACAGCCTCTCAAGGTAAAGTAAACAACAACAACAACAATATCCTTACAGACACAGGACAAAGTCTATTACGTTGGCTTTACAGATGTATAAAATGAGAGTATCACCTTTCTTTCTTAGCCAGCCAAATGCTTTTGCTACCTCTATCATAGTTGCCGTGCCGCTCGAAGGATCTGCAGCACCATACACCCAGGCGTCACGATGGTTTCCAAGAATGACTAAACGATCTATGAAAAGCATTTAATTTTGATTCAGAGTTGTTCAGGGATCTACCTGAAGCATTCATATTTGATGTAAAGTTGATCAAAGTGATCCAGTGATTTACCAGAAACATATTTGATTCAACGTTGTTGAGTGATCTATCAAAAACATTCAAAGTGATTAAATGCTCTATCAAAAACATTCATTTTTGATTCAACGTTGTTGAGTGATCTATCAAAAACATTCAAAGAGATAAGGCATCGCATTGGATATATTCAAAGTTAGTAAGTGAGTTATCAAGAACATTAGAGAAGAGTAAAAGGGGTTTAAACAGGGTTCATGCTACTCCTTAAACCCCTCAAAGACTTAAGTTCATTTTACGTTTCTAAGAGCGCTTAAAGCTTCTAAATTCGTGTATTTTTGGCAAAAAGCTCCTCAGAAACTCCTTATGTCTGATTAATTCTTGGAAGAGACGATTTTTGGTTGAAGATTCATTTAGAAAATGAAATGATTTTTGTTATGGAAGCACATAAAGATACTCGTCCTTAAAAATCATATTTTGATGCTTAAAATGTGATCTAATAAAAACATTTAATTGCATTGAAAATTTTTAAGATTTTAAAGTGATCTATCAAGAAAATTCAAAGTAATTTTCAGCAGGGACAAAGCTTAAAGGGGCATGCGGTTAAGCCACCTTCCAACCTTGAAAACATTATTATTATTATTATCATTATTTCAATTTTTTACAGACGGTGCCCCATTCAGCTGAGATGGTTTGCAGGGGCCGTCTATTTACAAAGTAAACGCTAAAATCTTACAAAAAAGTATACATTTTTAAAAAGTCTAAATTACAAAGTGTATATAACTAGATATGTAAAACAACTATTTACAAATAAAACTTAAAAGATGCCAGAGATGGTGCACATTTAGCACCAGCTGAGTGACCATTCCACGATTTTGCTCCTCTGAAAGAATATCCTTTTTGCCCATAATTAGTTTTTTTCAGAGGCAACTTCAAATCTCTATCAGTGTTTCTTAGCTTAAACTTACCATATTGCATGGCAAAAACGACAGTGCAATGTATTTTTGTAGGGCAACTAACTGGACCGACCCAGGACCGCTTGATCAGCTACTAATGAGTGTCCGATTCACTACGTAGCTCGGTACAGCTACGTTTGGAGACCTGGACTCCTGCGCGGCCTGTCCATGCCTGGGAATCCTTCCACCGTACTACGCCATTTCACTACGCCGAGAGGCAAAGATCGACGTACTGTTGACTACATTGGGAATAGAAAGGTAAGGATCAATTTCCTTAACATGTTCTACGTTGATTTTACATCGATTTTATTAAATGTTATTTTACTTGCTGCACTATGGTTGTTCTGCTGCACAACCTTCGAAATTGATCCGCCCTACTGTTTACATTTAGACTTTGATGACCGCGCTAGTGCTTAGGCCTCCAAACGTAGCCGTAGCATCTCCCGCAGTGTATCGGAAACTCTCTACTATTACTAACAAAAGGGTCCCCTCAAAAATATGCTGAAGCTACATCCATGCTTTTAGTGATCTACCAGAAACATTCAAAGAGATCTTTATATCCTAAGTTCTAAGCCAACCTCAAATTATGATGAAAGTACTGAAGTGAACCTGGTTCAACACTGCCACGTATTGTTCCCACCACGTTGTAAATGAAGCGATCTTCCCGGTTTACAGAATTACTGACCTTCACTTTCCTAAAAGAGATAAGCACATTTATAAACTTGACACAATGAAATATAGAATAATGGAGACGTTTTGCCTAAAACTTTCAAATAATAGTTTGCACAACGTAATTAAAGATGCATACATATTGCTTAGTATCTATTACAGTCAGTTGTACCTACAAAGATTACAATTTTACGAGTTTTTAATCTGCTAGTAAAGAATTCTGTTGAAGGGGTTGCTGAATCATTCCTGCTTTTCATTTGATGGAGCATGGATGTATGCTATGGTTTTAAGAGCATGCTTCTTTGGTTGCCATTATACCTATCTGCCCCACCGTTCCTAGACGAAGCTAATTCAACATAGTGAATTATAACAAAACAGCCGAAAAAACAGAATACACGTCAAGAAAATTGTCTGATAATAAGTCTGTATGTATCACATTGCTCCACCGTGCCTCCTGAGGCTACATGCTTGGAACAGATATAAACCTGTTTAAAGAGCATGCTGTAATCTTAGTAATTATTGATGGGATCATTCACAAAGTGTAGAAATTCCCGAAGACTTAGGCCCTCCTTTCTCCTTATAGGCAAGTCTGTATATGACTATTGCTACCCGTGTGCAAAAATACGCCTTCCTGCCAACGCTTATTCCTCTTTCGTTCGTTCTCATCGTGTGACCATAACTTGATTTCCACATGTAGGCACTTAGATCCTGAGGCTATTTTACGGACTTTCTCGAGCAATGAAATGGGCTTAAGCTTGCTATACCATACCTCTTCTTCTTCGACGTAATTTTGTATGGTGCATCTAGTTTTCCCTTCCATGTTTTATCAGGAGCGTCTTTGCCATCAAGAATTCTGCAAAATTTAAAAAAAGTTTCGCTGAACTTCAGTACCCTTTAATTCTTTGTTTTGATCCTAAGATTATCCTTATAAAACTAGGCAGCAAAACTTGCACCTTCCTCTGAAAATAAAGGGAAAATTAAATTTTTTGTTAATATGCTTGTTCTAGTTACATTCAGCAAAGGTTTTCTACGGGTTCTAGAAAATTATGGAAATTGATAATGCCATTTTCTAGGACCTGGAAAATTTTGAAAGGGAGATTGGCTAAATGGCTATGGAAAAGTTTTGGATTTTTGTTTGGGAAAATTCTAACATATCCTAAAATGGACATTACTTGGTGTCATATTAAACACCATATATATTACGTTAATTCATTTTACTATTTATGATATAAACTATAATCCACCAAAAAAGTCAAAACATATATCATTGAAAATAATGTTTTTCTACTTTTATGGGGTTTCAAAATGTGAGCGAAATTGTATTTCATGGTTTTGGAAATTTGGTAAATTGGCTTTGGAAAAGCTTTGGACATATGTTTAATAAGAGTTTGTAAGAATTTAATTATTAATACATAATTTAGTTAATTTGAAGTAAGTTGGCCTTAATGAGCGTTAATATACTATACTTGGAAGCCAACTGAAAAGAAACTAATCATATATAATAAATTATTTAGGATAACGTACAATTAATACAAGACTCAATTTTCATCAAAGTCCAGCTTTTACAGGTTCGTATGATATGATATAATTTATATCATATCTTGCAAACCTGTAAAACCTGGGTTTTGATGAAAATTGAGTCTTGTATTAATTGTAAGTTATCCTTTATAATTTGATCCATTATTTTCTTACAGACGAAATGCATTTTCTTACTTCAACAGTTTCTGTGCGTTCCCATAACCGATTGGGAGAATTGGAATTTTTGGAAAATACGCCACATCATTGATATCCCATCGATGAAATCCATCTAATGAAGCAATATGGACATCAAAAATGTTGCACAAACGAAGTGATGATGAGCCCTCAAATAAGCAATAACCTGCTTACTTCGTATTGAAATAAGATAAGCCTATTTTGTCACTCCCCTTAAAGTAGGAGACACCAAATACACTTCAAAAATGCACGTCTGGAGAGCAAAATAATCTCCAAAATGAGTCGACTTGGTATCAAAGTTATTACTGAGTTTGTGCACAAGACTAGGTAAATACACGTCTTTTTATTAAAAGTTTTTTCAGCCCCAATGCTGAAACTTTCTTGACATCGTAACAATTCAGATATCAAAAATATCTTTCAGATTTCCTTAGCAAAAAGCACTGGCCTCCAACGTTTTGCATATACACTCTAGGGCAGGGGTGGCGCCAGAAATTTTCCGACAGGGGAGCTAACTCTTCCGACGTAGAGGTTAAAATACGGTCAACAGGGAACTTTCAATGGAAAAATCTCCAAAAAAATTCCTTTTCCACCTTCCAACGGGGGGCTATAGCCCCCAGCTCTCCCCTAGCCCCACCGCTGTTCTAGTGGAAAGTGAAAAAGGTCCATATACACCTGAAATGATGATAGCTCTTAACAAATAGCAGAAATTAAACTGCTAGAGGACAACTAGCAGAACGTACATGACATTATATACACAGGTAAATCAAACTTTAAATACATATACTAATGCATATAATAATACACATGCACTACTAAGCTTTCTTAGTTCTCAAAAATCCAGTACTGAACTTTCATAACTTTTTGAGAATTCGAGCAACACTTTCTTATAAACCACTTTTTGATCAAAAATAGGACGTGTTTATTTGAAGTGAAGGTAGTCCATCAATCATTAAATTAATCCTCCTGTAGTTCCAATGCAGATTTATTAAATCACTGTCCTATCTACTCTCTCATCCAGGGTTGGCCCCAGGCAAGGGCTAGGGGAGCTATAGCTCCCTGTCGGTATATGCTAGCCTCTCGTCGGAAGGTGAAAAACGGTTTTTTCGGAGAGTTTTGGCATATATAGTGCCCTGTTAACCGTATTTTAACCCCTTCGTCGGGAGAGCCAGCCCCCCATCAGAAAACTTCTGACATCATCCCTGCTCTCACCTCCATTTCATCTCTCATTTCAGTTAAGGATGACCTTTGTACAGNGTACTCACCAAGAGCAGGGTATCCATTTGATAGTGGATCTCCACGTATTCTCAGAACAGTTCCTCTTTGAACACCATCCTCTGGCAAATACCAGCTATCAGGGTATGATTTCCCGTATGGGGAATATTGATCAGGGTCCGAATATAAAATGATTGCTTTCACTTTATGATCATCTGCTGCTTTTAGCTGAAAATTGTAACATTTTTGCATAATCAAACAAAGGTTTCATCCGGTTACTAGGCTGAGATGTGTT
>OLMO02000286.1:15403738-15420142 GCA_900291935.2 Cassiopea xamachana | reverse complement strand
GGGGGAATTCTCCCAGGTTTGGAAACACTGGTTCAGGGTGATAAAAGCTCAATCTTGAGACTATAAATTTCCAAACGTATAGCTAGAGCATTAGAGAAGAAACTAGGAAACACTGGTTCAGGGTGATAAAGGCTCAATCTTGAGACTATAAATTTCCAAACGTATAGCTAGAGCATTAAGGAAGAAACTAGGAAACACTGGTTCAGGGTGATAAAGGCTCAATCTTGAGACTATAAATTTCCAAACGTATAGCTAGAGCATTAAGGAAGAAACTAGGAAACACTGGTTCAGGGTGATAAAGGCTCAATCTTGAGACTATAAATTTCCAAACGTATAGCTAGAGCATTAAAGAAGAAACTAGAATACTTTGTGATTGATTGTCGAAAAGAAAATTTAGAGTAAATCGATGCATAATGATTTTGTTTACACAAAGTCAACTGAGATAGAAACAGAATGGAGCCTCAGGACTGCAAGTCCTTTTTCTCCTAGGGACAGGCTTGTCCGTACCAAGCAAGCTATTTGCTACACTCTTTAGCCACCATTGTGATTTTAGCTTGTAGTTTCTGTTTGTAGGGCTCCCTCCTTGAAGAATTTTTAAATAAAAAATGAAAAGAATTCCAAAATGAAATGAAATGTGACCCACAGCAGACTAAATTTCTTCCCTGGTGTTGTAATGGCCGGCTTAAAAAGGGCCGATAAGGTAACTGAAATTGGAAGCGATCAAAACCAGCTCAGATACATACAGAGTTCAGATTCACTACATTTTCCTTCGTTCATATTAAATGTAAAGCAAAACTTTAGAGAATACTTTAACAAACAAACATAAGCATTTTCTGTTATTTGCTTGTTTTATTACGAACTTGCAATTCAATTAAATATCACTAAATTACCTTAAATACTCTCTGATATTGTCCGCATAAATCTTCTCTGCAACCATCGCATGATATTCCACTCTCTTCTTCTCATCTTCTGATGTTTTTGTCTCACGACTGTTTCGCTGTCTTCCATTCTCCAATTCCGATGCTATATTAGGGTATTTGTGGAGAAGAAAAACTGCTATGCTTGTGGCAAACGCTACTGATACCAAAAATACTACGGATTGCTTGATCCAGCTCTTGAATTTGTCATTATTAGAGTTCATTTTGCGTCAATATATAAAATTAGGCCTTGTTTATTTCATATTGTGAAACATTTTAGGCCGGTAAAATGAAATTTTTGGCTACAGTCTATTCAACACCTCGTAAAGGATTTGCAATGAAGTGGATAGACCGACCTAAATAATCATATACCCCCTTTTCTGCTTCCACATATTGTGCAACTCAATGGATTTTGCAAGCTAGAACATGATAAGCACGGGGGTGGCTTAAGTCTATATGTGTTGATGATCACAAACTGGTACAAAGCACATCTCTCTTTTGAAGCGGGTCTTGTCAATAGAACCAATCAAGTGAATAGCTTTCAGCCACGCTAACCAATATACCTGTTACTTACTGAAGTTACATTGTTTTTGGAGTTGATTCAAAACTAGTGGTGTGGGCGTGAAATATTATGAAGGACAATGCAAAAATTTAAAGAGAAACACAGCGTTTGACAGCAATGCAAAATTATAAGCAAGTCTTTAACACTTGCTCCAGCAAGTAGCAGGTTTTTTTAACGTGCAGCTCCACACAAAATGTGCAGCTCCAAAAAATATGTGCAGTTTTAATGAAAAACCTGTCCAATTCAAAAGTTTGTTATTTAGTGGTCCAATAGTATAAGAAAGTAACTGACAGTAAAAATGGTAGATTTAGGTATGAAATGATAGGGGAAACACAATCTGTATTTTGAGTATGTTTACATATTGACCCTGTGATCTGGAACAGCTGTCTAAAATGTGCTTGTCTTTGCAACCTTGGTCGAATAGTGTGAAAGTGGAATGAAATATGACAGGAGAGTTGTCATAGACAAACTGCTGCTTTTCTGACTGATTCAAATCGTTTGGAGCCAGAATACCGTGATTTCATAGGAGTTAAGTCAGTATTCAATTGCCTATATCTCGACCATTATTTTCCAGATCCAGCTGAAATTCTCCAGCAGTAGTTATGTCAAGATGCTCTTCCATAGTTAGACTAAAAACAAAAATATTCTAAAACTAGATTTTTCATGACATCATAATAATGAACTCTATACTTCAATAGCCTAGGCTTTTCTACTTCTTATTTCTCATTACCTTCTCTCAATTTAAAAGCATCTAATCCATGCAGGTCAACGCATCCACTTTGAAGCAACTAATTATAGCTAATGTGGATTTGCACATGGCATTTGTGATGTGGAAAAAATTCCGTTTAAAAAGTTTGACATCGTTGCCGGCCTCCGACAGGTGGACTGGTTTTTAGTAGTTTTTATTCAACAGAACACACGTTTTTATTTATTGGAAAGTTTCTTTGACCCAGTACTGAAACTTTCTTAACTTTTTCGCAATTCAAGTATCAACACTTTCTTAAGACTTTCTTAGCAAAAATTTTTGAGTTCCAGTGTTTTGCCCATGCACATTAATGGAAAATGAAAAAGCTCCATGTACACTTGAAATGATAATAAATCTTAGCAAATACCAGAAGTTAACGTGCTATAGGATAGCCAACATCACATATATGACATTTTGTACACAGATAAATCGAATTTTAAATACATAAACACCAAAAGCTTTCTAAAGTCTCAAAAATCCAGTACTGAATTTTCTTAACTTTTTTAGCAGCTGAGTTCCACTTTCTTATAAACCACTTTCTTATAAAAAAGTGTGTATGGTTATTCACCTCTCACATTCCGATTCGCTACAAAAAAACTTTCAATATTATCATAAATGACTGCAACAGAAACAGTGGTGGTTTCTAGCGGGCTCTGCCCTCCCACAGTGTTTGTATTGACCTTGCTTTTCACCGTGCCTTTACCATGGTTTCAATGTTTTTCATTGTATCGCTATAATTTCCTTACTGCACATGGTTATACTGTATCATTCCTAAATGTTGGCTATACGATATTATAATTAGACTAAACTATGACGTCTCCATCTTTGAAAATATGGGCGTGGCTCCAACGTTGCCACACCCATTGAATGTTATTGCACCTACGGCCTCCATTGCTAAGATTTCTGGAAATCGTCCCTGAAAAGAGGTCTCATACATACGGAGGTTCTGTTCAGTTACAATACTGTCACTTGTTCTGCTCTCATCCTCAATTCAGTATCATAAACATTAGTTGTCAGAGAACGAGTGAGAACGAGAAAATGAAAGTTTACAATAGTTTGCAAGCTAAATAGATCTGAATTGATTAGAAAAAGCTTACACGGAAACTGCAAAGCATATGATGTGTGTGGATTGCAAAAAAACTTATCTCACATACCTCTATGTTTATAAATTACCAGAAATAGTTTTAACTTTAAGGTTTATTATACCTTATCAAAAACTCATAGCATCTTAAATACGCGTCTGTTTATAAATTACCAGAAATTGTTTTTTATATCTTATCAAGAAAACAGAACTCATAGGAGTCACAAAGTTTTACAAATTACAACAAGACGAAAAACATTCTAGTTTTAGAATGTTTTGTCGATGATACAGAACTGCTGATTATTTGATGTCAAATCTGCAGTGTTGATGTGATCACGATGCACCAACTTGTGCCTTCTGTAACTCTCATAATGCAAGGACGCTGTTGATTCAATCAAATCTTGTAAATGTGTCCTGTGCAAATAAAACGTAGTTTCTATAAATGCATTCTATCCTTCAATCTTTCAAGCTCCAGAAATTTGTAAATGCAAAGTATAGTTATTACTGACGCTAAAAGCCTAGCGCACACAGCACGATTTTTGTCGCTGGCAACTGAGATTTTGTCTTCTGTCGTCAGCCACGAAAAAGAATGTCTAGCATATAGCCTAGCGCACACAGCAAGATTTTTGTCGCTGAGGACGAAGATTTTTGTCGCTGGCGACGAAAACTTGCTGTGTGCGGGAAACAAAATAATAGATTTTTGTCGCTGACGACGAACTTCAATATCAAATATGCTGGAAATTCTTTTTCATCGCTGACGACAGAAGACAAGATCTCAGTTGCCAGCGACAAAAATCGTGCTGTGTGCGCTAGGCTTATTTGATAGTGAAGATCGTCGTCAGCAACAAAAATCTTTTGTGTTTCCCGCACACAGCAAGTTTTCGTCGCCAGCGACAAAAATCTTCGTCCTCAGCGACACAAATCTTCGTCCTCAGTGACAAAAGTCGTCTGTGTGCGTTAGGCTTTATAATGTGAAACCAACTCTAGAAAGGTTACTCTTTGCCATCGAATAGTAGGGGGACCCTCGATTGCAAATGTTAGAAAATTTCACTATCCATTTCCATTTATTAAAATTTTGAAGAAAACCACCCCACCTGCTTTACTTGCACCCCCCCTCAACTAAGGATTTAAAAGTTTAATAAGCAGAAGTAAATAAAATACATTGGCTTTGTGACGTAAATTAATGCTAACAAATAAGGAAATAAAAAAATAATAAACAAGATAGTAACAAGTACAAACAAACGTGTGTGGAGACGCCCTAAATGTAGGTAATAACTAATTGGCATTAAAAACTTTTGGCATTAACTAATTTCAATAATTTTGAAATTTTTGGATTCTCATACTATCCATTGAACATTGACACCCCCAACTTTTAACAACCACCCCTATTACAGTGACTATGGAAAACTGTACCATCTTCCATTTATTAACATCCCCCTATTTGATTTTTTGGCAAAATGTTAACCCCATTCGCTATTATACCTCATTACTATTTAATGTCAAAGAGTAATTGAAAAACCCTAGGTTCTTTTTCAGTACATTTTTAGACAAATCCCCTTCTACCTTTGCTCAAGTTTCAGATAATTTCTTTATGTATGTTGTAAAGTTATCAACATATCGTGCGTTTTCAAATGGTAGTAGAGATAAGGGTAATGAGTTTTCACAATAAATACAAATTACACTTAAGCTAGGGATAGCAAGCTTCCAGCATCAGTAATATTGTAACTGTGTTTCTGATTACTATGAAGTAGCTTTGCGGTGTAGTTAAGGAGGTACACGAAATAACATGCAAAGTAAATTTTTTCAGCCGTTTCTCATCCAAAGCGCAAGAGGGTACAAAAAATGCTCGAGAATGATGCAATTTCTCTTCTTAAAAGTACTCAGGTAAGCAAAATATTGCCTTATGCTTGTGCTACAAGTTGGGCCGTGAAAATACGCCGTGCTTTTCCATTAATAACATAATGCTGTTAGTTTGTTCAGTATAGCTTCTAATTAAATCAAAGGAAAAACGCCAAAGGACAACTAAAGCTTATGAGAGGGAAATGATATTCCAATAATGAAATAGTTGATCATATATTGTAGGATAACAACAAGCTATAATTTTAGCATTAATAAAATAAAAATTAAATATAGACGTGAAAAATAATAGATACCATTCATACTATGTAAGTTCTAAACAGTTAATTTAATTCATGGCGAGAGAACAAAGAATATAAAAGTTAACAAAAGTTTTAAGAATAGAGTCAATAAAATTACTATGCAAATGTAAATATAGGTTACAAAGGCAAGGAGTCAATTGTTTTATAAGAAACTGCGTAGACACTATAAGCCATGAAGTTTCAAAAAACACGCGATCTTCCAAAACTGGACATGTTTGAAAAAGGAAAAACGAAAGGGCGATGCTAGGGACCAACGGAAGTTGTCTCACTTAAAACAGCGGTGTAAAGTAAGTGTTAGTGCAATTTTGCATTGTTCCACGTGCCCTGTACAGGTCAGCAGCAAACATCTTTGATACAGAATTGGTTCTCTACGTGGACATAAGAACGTAGGGCCATGGCTTTCAATTAGGGTTCCGATATTGCCGCCCAGGGGCCACGTAAGAAGTTACACAAATGAAATGATAAACATGAATTTTTAATTCTCCTGTGCAGATATACTAAAAGGGGTTGCTCGAGCTACTGGAATGTTTCCTTGGGGTTCCGATCCATGGGAATGGCTGAAAACGCGTGCAGTAGGGGAATCGTGGGTAAGCACACTACGGAATACGATTTGACTCTAGACGACTGAAAAACTACAAAACTTAAGAGTTTATATGCAACTGAAAGGAACCATTTCCTACATAAGAAGTTAGATAACTATAAAGTACTCTTCTACATAAGACAAAAGTAAGACTCTGTTTCTCATAAAGAGACATGACAATACAAACTACTCGATATGTAAAATTGTTTCATATAAGTCTTTCCTCTACTGATGGTTAAAAATTCCTTTATTTATTGCTTACGTGATTAGTTACTAAGAGATTTATTATGCATTTCTGTCAGCTTTGCTCGTCGGTAATTTTCATAATGGATTGAAGCTGTGACTTCTATCATATCTTGCATGTGAGTCCTGAATATTAGAATATATCATTAGTTGTGAGTCTGGTTACTAATTTCGACTACTCTGGCTTGCTTAAATACATTTTCTATCCCTACACATAAAACATGGCTATAAAATGCAGACAGGGTTTATGCTGTGGAGAGTAGATGAAATTTAAGGACTACTTAAGGAGATTTTAAGGACAAAACTGATTTTTAAGGAGAATTTTTTGTGCATTTCCACGACAAAAAGCAGCCATTTATTAAATAAATCTAAATCTACCCTCTCCCCCCAAGAATTGAATACAAATAAGTAGATTTCAAGGAGTTTTCTTTACAATACAGGAATAAAAGAAGTTTTTAAGCGCCCTTAAAAACGTAGAACAAATTTAAGGAGTTTTCAAGGGGTTTAAGGAGTAGCACGAACCATGGTAGATGAGGACAGGTGGAAGGGATACTATTTACATCAGAAGTAACCAAATTTCTTGAGCTTCGGGGGCCAAAACTTCTATACACTACTCTTGCTGGAACCAAAAGCTGGTAATAAAGAGCCCTATTTTAGATAGTGCTGTTCAGTTTCGGGGCTGCTGTGGGAATAGTGAATTTGTAAAATGTAACAGAAACATCAGCACCTTGTCAAAACAGCATTACTTTTGAAATGTATGCACTCTTTCCGCAAGCACTAAGACCGGATTGGGTGATAATTGGGGCCGGAAACTGGTGACCCCTGATCTATATTCTACAGATAATCAACTGTCTGCATTGTCTTTCGAATGTTTGAAAACATAGCTAGCTTGAAGTGACATTGACACTGATGTGGCATGGCAAACTCTTAACTAATAATGTCACATCCATTCTACGAGGCTCTAACTATATAATTATCCATATTCCACTTTCCATGCGATGAAAAAGAAACTAAAATACACGAGGATGGAAGGACGAAGTGGATTTGAGCGAAGCAAAATGTGCAAGTAAAATATAGACTATGGTTAGTTTTTCCATCAATTGATCATAAAAGTTCCTGAAAATACTATCATCCTGTATTTGTTACAAAACTGTCCTCACAACTAATCATTAAAACCTTGCAAAAATAGCATGAAACTCAAACATAGAGAAAATGTCCACTATAACACTTGAAAATAGCAGAATCTACTTACTTGATTAACATGTCCCGCAACATTGAAAATTCACAATGCATTCGATTCTCCACTAAAATAGAAATAAAAATGAAATAGAAATAAAAACGATAATCAAAGTGGAATGGGACTATAAAACTATCGTAAATTCTCTATAAGCCTCTTGGAGAGGGGGCTTATTAATTTCAAGCACTTTAATGGGGGCTTATTGGAGAGGGGGGCTAATTGGAGAGGGGGACTTATTGGAGAGGGGGCTTAATAAGTTTCTCGAAAATATTCAATAGTCAACTAAATATTTGCTGTTTGAAAATAGAGAAAAATACTCATATTGCTTAATTTATTCGTCGTTAATTCACAGCAGAACAAACAGAATTGAACAATTGTGTAGTAAGCTTTGATGTACTGTAGAGCATTTCTATCCCCAGTAAGTCAATGAATGATTTTCATTCTTGATAGGTTGAGAACTATTGCTTTCAAAGCGTGATCTAGTTTAGTTTGCTTACTTCTATGGAGCTTACTTACACTTGGTAGTATTCAATATTTTCTAGGGGGCTTAACATAGAAGGAGGCTTAATGGAGAGGGGACTTAATTAAGAGGGGGCAAAAAAGGGAATTTATGGTAAGTCATTTTTGCTTCTATAATACCTACATTCTCTATGGTAAATAGTGAAATGATGGGACAACACAAACTTGTGAAAAAATGAGAAATTCAAGAGTCAAAATGGTATCAAAAATACGGTTTATATGATGAGATACTTCAAAAGTCCATGGAGTACTTTTAATTTTAAATCCAGTTTATAACGATATCGGATTCAAATGGATCTGATATGTTTTCGTAGCGTATTGCCCTTCCGTCTACAAGATGACGAATCTGATATAGAATCAATACGCACGTGAATACGATATAGAATGAATACAGTATCGTGTAGACACAAGAATCCGATATGACTTCATACCTGATTGACAATGAGGTCATTCTTGCTTTTAGAAAGAATTGTTAAATATAGCCTGAATTGCTAAATAATTTACACGGGGTCTTAGAAAATCAATTCCTTCATAATACTATACTTGCTCTAACTAACCTTCCACAACACCCCAGCGTGTTTTCCTTCCGAGAACATTCTTCCCACCAACATTGATGTACTTGTCACTGCCAACAACAGCAAATGGGATCTGGTCCTAGAATAAATAAGGGCAGATTGAGACATGGCATTCTGCGCTTGTTAATTTCTGTGGCATTTAAAGAGCAAGAATATTTATTAAGGAAAACATTTACATATGGAGAACAGAGCTTGAGACTTCACAAAAGCAATCACAAGGGGAAAAATTGTGAAACGAAAACGAGGCCTGGTAGATTGCGGCCCGTAAAAGCGCGAAACAAATGTACACGACAGTTGCACAGAATAAAANATGAAAGCCATGAACGAGCCTCGTTTTACATTTTCCCACCTGCTTCAAAACATACCTTGATTTTGTGGTTTACTTTCATCTCATCATCTGTCAGATCGTTGTGTACAACAGGGTAAATTGTAATGTTGTTGAAGTGAATGTCTTCACGAATCTGCAAGAGAGAAGTTTTATAGTGATATTCAAAATTTGACAATATATTACCAAAAGGAAAAGTAAAGTAAATGAAAAGGAATTTATAGAGAGACTGTTTGTGTATTCAGAAGGCATTTAGAATCAATTATTACAAAATGCAGTGAGACTGATTTCATAAAAGACCAAAACAGACCCACCCTCTTCTTGAATGACTCTCTCTCTTCCAAAGTCAATGTATCTGCTTTTGATATCACTGGTATGACGTTAACACACTTGTCAAGCTGTTTCATTACCGAAATGTCTAAAGGCTTCAGTCTACGAAGAAAAAGTTGACATTTAATTTCAATTGAGGGGTTATGAATTAGCATACAATTTCAAAGAAATACGCTATTGTATATCAAATTCTGACTGGAAAGCTAATAAAATAGATTAGTTTAAAATTTTTAAAGTAAAACGACTCCGTCATATGGGGGATTCACTAAATTGACATAAACTGATGTCGGTCAAAGTCCATTACAAGTTTAGGTTCACGTTTCTGACACTTCAGTGCCATTCTGAACTCAGCGAAAACTCTTCTAAGTTGGGGAAGAAAATCTCTGAACAGTTGGACTTTGTCAATAGAAGTTAAGTCGACTCCTAACTCAAGTATAACATGCATTGAATCTTCTATGAACTAAAAATGTATGAGAATATTTTAGTTATGTATCTTGGTTTTCATAGCCACCGAAACGTCAGAAATGTGAACTTACAATTGCCATGGACTTTGACCAACATCAACGCATGTCAATTTACTGAATGAATCCTATCATATGGGTAAGGTAGGGTCTTGTGTACTGTGATATGTAGGGGAGTACCTGTTAGAGAGGACACTTATCTTGGGCCATCAGCATTTAAGGTAGGGTTGACAGTCCCTTTCCTCGTCGCCTTTACCCCCTAGTGTCACCATCAAGTACTCAATCACCAAGTACTCAGTCAAACAGGGGGTGTTCTCTCCTCGATTAGTCTAACTACTGAGAGAGCTCCTCCTTTTAAATAATTCACTACATACAATCTTTTTTCTTTGTCTATATGTTTGGTATTTATATTGTATTAAATTATTTGCAATATTGTTATTGTAGTCCAGTGTATTTAATTGTTTGTATTAGTTTCTTAATGATGAATTGTATGTAGAGAATTTAAAAAAATGAAAACTGAAACTGAAACTGCTGGTTGGACAAGGAGCAAGCATACAGCCAAGGCCTAAATCAACTTTCTACACAAAAACAGACAAATAGCTGTATTCTATATGGTATTTTAACACACATACCTATGTCCTGTTGGGGAAATGAAATACAAGCAGCAATGCACTCTATTATCAGGTATTCTGGTTCTCCGATTAATGCTGAGCTCTTCCTTTAGATATTTTTCATACTGTTCATTGATGTATCCCACAACTGGCTCCCAACTTGACAAAGTAGAAAACATGATTTGATCATTGAAAGAAAACAGTAATCTTTAAA
Organism: Cassiopea xamachana; assembly: GCA_900291935.2. Lineage (NCBI taxonomy): Eukaryota > Metazoa > Cnidaria > Scyphozoa > Rhizostomeae > Cassiopeidae > Cassiopea > Cassiopea xamachana. The sequence goes on along the minus strand of OLMO02000286.1, from coordinate 15,409,583 downwards.
TATCATGACATTCAAAAGGAAAGATTGGAACCAATTCAGTAAGCGATTTAACCTAAAAAATGGATCAAAGCGCAGTGCAAATGATCTGCCACTTTTCCCTAATGTGCTAATAGTGTTATAAATTTAGAACTAGCCAATATTTAAGGCTTTCCAGCAGACAACAAGTTGGCAAACCAGCTATATCTGATGAGTCCCATAATGAACTTAAAAAGAATACAGAAACTGATATCTACCCTGAACAATTACTATTCTTTTCTATTTCAGATAGCATAAGTTACTGACCCAAACAACAAGTCAAACAACATACAGACATAAGTGAAAGCACGATACAACTTACCAATTTGAATTGTTGATTTGATCCCCAAATCCTGGTGTATCTGTCACAGTGAGCTTCAAATTTACACCTTTCTCTTCCAACACTAGAAAGAAAATTCTCAGAAAATAACATAGACAGAAATACCATAATAAAATAATCAGTATATAAGTGTTAACTATATATGTTAACTAATAACTTGTAAGTCAACATAAATATTGACATTGAAAGCAGCCAATTTAATAAAAATTAAACACTTATACATCTCAAAAACTTACCGTGCTGAACTGTTTTTATTTGTACAGTTTTAGGAATTGCATCAGAGCCAGGTGTACATGATGACCTACTTGCCTTCGTTTTAAACAATGTGTTGAGCAATGTTGATTTCCCAAGACCAGATGATCCTGCATTCAAACAAGATTTACTCCAAAATCTTAAACTTCATCATTCACTTCAGAGCAAAGTAATTCTATCTTGCTTATGCTATAATTCCAACAAAATGCTAAAGCTCATCAATTCTCTGGACCACAACGAGAGCAGAAAGCTCTAGTAAGCCCTGGGGGGGCTTTTTCATTTTTTTTAGTCTTAGAGGGGGAACTTAATAGAAAAGGGGTTTATTAAAGAGGGGAGTTTATTATTAACTCAAAGTAAAAATTTAATACAACAGTTCCTATGCAATCCTTCGGCATTACTTCTATTGAAAAATCTGTGATAGCAACTTCAAAAGTTAAAAACATTAGTCAGCTATAATATCTTTATCTTCATCTGAATAATCAGAATTAATTGATAATGCTGGAATATCTTCCAAACAAATTTTTTTCTCTCGAATTCCCCCCTTTTCAAGCAAGAGCTCTATAGGATATTGATAAATACTCCTTACATTAAGTATTCATTGCCCAACCACCAATAACATAAGACAATGCCAATACCAACTGCTATAATGTTGCTTTGAATTAAATTTAACAACTAATAATTGGGGGATGATAATTTAGTCTTCAAAAGTACAAATATTCTTAAAACAAAGTAATAATTAGCAGTAATAATTTAAACAAAGTAATAATTGAGTTATAATGCCAAACAAATGACAGATCCCATACCAACTACCATAATATTAAATTCAAATCCCCTCTTCAATGCTTTGAGTCGCAACTGCTCTTGAACTGAATCAAAGCCAACAGATGCATCTAATGGGGTTTTCAACTTTGTTCCCCAGTGTGTTGTGGTTGCCATTGTTTGCTGCATGATTTCAAGGAAGTTTATGTATGAAAGCATTCCTAAAAGAAAGCAATTACTCCATCACAATCTTTAGTAAACTATGTTTTGCTGGCAGTTACAAATGCTTACTAATGTGTGGTGGCAAAATACAGTGACTAAAGGTAATTTTATGTGTTGAGTGATGCCATGCTGCATCTAGTGATTTTTGTTTGGTTTGGCATGGCAGAACTGCAAAAAACCAATTTCCCACTTAATGTTAATGAGCCTTTCTTCTGAGCTAGACTCCCTTGCCTAGTACAGCACAAAAACTATCACTTTATCAATTTAAAGTAGGGTGAAAGTAGCTAATAAGTAGAGCTAATTTAGGCCTACAAGGGCTAAATTAGGACTACTAGAGCTAATTCAGGCCTAAAATAGGATAGAGTTTGGTTGATTTTATATGGTCAGTCAAACCAAGTAGAAAATATGTTTTATCTGGTTGTCCCAGGCTGAACCAACCAAAAATCACATAGCATGGAAGTAGGCTTGTAGTTGATGGGTAATGCAGCAAAACCCATATGCTTCCTAAAATGTTTGCTCTTCACCAATATGCTACCTACTAAAGCAAATGTTGAAGAATTGTTTGTAATATCATACTGCTTTTAAATGCTCTGCTTTTGTAAACTTTGCATTATACTTTTTAAATCTTAATGACTACACCATTTCATGGCAGAGCTTAACATGTAAAAAAGCCCCCAGTGGTGTGCTGGCTGGGCCCCTATTGAGAATATTTTCTAAGGGGAACCAATGCAAAATAGAGATTTTGATTTATAATGTATAGCTAGGGTACTATTTCTAGGTCTGAGTCAATATTATGGGGTACTATTTTCCTCAATCATGAAAGTGCCCCACTATAAAATACTTCCTAACTATGAAAGTGAACAATATTAAAACCAATATCATTTCTCTTCCAACAATGTAGCCAGGAAAAAGTCTCTCTTTCCTTCAGGAAATAAGGAAATAGAAATTTTGATTAAGCAACAGCTTATTTCTACAAATTACCAGTTGAAGTTCTGATAACTAGATGAAAACAGCCCTTACCATTCTCTGCTTTAACTTCCGCCTTTTTATTTACAAGCTCCTTTTCTGCATCATTAAAATCACCACCCATTAGTTGAACAGCTAGAGTGGCTATTGTTGCAACATCTACTTTTCCTGATTCTTCTACATCAGCAAACTTGAAAACTTTATTCAAAGCTGAAAGTAAAAGAAACTCTTCCTACAACTACGAGATGCATTTTTAAAATGTATCATTGAAAAAACAAATATAAATTTACAATTTTCTTTGCTTTTTGTAGCAGAAATGGACATAGAGTCATCTGCTTCTGGCTAAAAATGGCGTTAATAATTCTTTTAAACATACCTCTACACAAAAAGCTACAACAACAATGCAATCTGTGTACCATGCCACTGTCTTATTAGCCAGGCAGACATGCTCTAGCCTGGCTGTAACTGATTAAGAAGAAAGGCACTGGTTAGAATTGGTAGTACCTATGCCAAATTGTTGTTTGAGATGCTACTTCTAAGGATGGTGGAAAAGTTTTCACTTCAAGAACTTAATTCTGGTAAAGAACTTGACATTTTCTTCACTTTGGATAACTTTCTGTTTTATTTACTATATCTGCAAAGAACAAACTGACTTACCATCTGCTTGAGTCATAGTGAGAACCACCTTAAAGACAAAAGAGGAAATATTAAGGGTGTACAGAAATGCACCATCAATGAAAACAAAGCAGCTTGCTTTCTTTGTAGATGTTCCAACTTTTTAACAAAACAGACTTGTGAAGTGAATACAATTCTCATATCATCACACTTTCCTTATGAATCATGAGCAAGAAAAGCGTTTAGAAATAATACTAAAGATTCAACACTGAATACATTAATTTAATTTTTCTCAAAATACTTTATATGAACATATCTTTAGAATTATCTAGTAGTTACATCATCTAGCAAGTAGGTCAGACGGATGTGCACAAAAACGATATAGCTAGGCCTTCCGGCCAGTTCAAAGTACTAGCCAATCCATCACCAATATTTTTATCTCTGCATCAAACAATGCAATAAATTCATGTTAATACACTGTAAAATTGCAGAATGAATAAGGGTATACTATCCCAATGACTAAAGTCAAATCCCTTTCATTTAGATAATGCAAAACGGGTGGGGGTCACTATTTAACCAAAGTATTGTATGTTGTATGTACGGCAGATGTTATATTCTGAAATACTCTAAACTAACCTCAGAACTGTCCATATTTGCATATATAAATTCAGTCTTTGCTATAGCCTGTAAAGTTCTTACTGAGTGTGATCGTGTCAAAGGCTTCAATGCCGCACAAATGTTTATTTCAGAGTCAAACCCACATGAACGCTATGCAGAAGTCAGGGCGAGGCAGCGAATTGAGCCCGCGAATATACCTGATTTGATTACTGTTCTACTGGCCAGCGGATGGTGAATAGCCACAGGGAAATAGGTGCAATAATCCTTACAGTATATCACAGGGAATCCATTGACTGTAGTGATAAATCTCCAAAAAGTATACCACCATTTACATTAAAACACTAGTATGCTGACCCAGGGAGGTTGCAAAATTGTGCCATCTTGCGGGGCACTGCTTCTGTGTCTAAGTTAACACCAAAGGAAATCTCCCAGTGTGAAACTGACAGTACTTGAATGGTAAAGGTTAGAAAGGCATCTTTGGGATCTTTTTTGGAGATGGAAATTGATAGCACATGCTGCACTAAGATAAATAACTCTCATACCTGTATTTCAGAATAATATCCCATTATAAAATGGCACTAAAACATTGCTCGTTTTGTATGCAATAAAGATTTTTAGTTCTTAATTCCATAGCTGTAAGTCCAGAGTTTATGCAAAAATGCTACATCTTCTTGCAACAAAGCATACATCAATGGTACAATTTCAAGCAAAACTACAGAAAAAAGCTGGATATTAAGATAATACAAACACTTCACCCCCAAAAATAAGGACTCTTGACACAAAATCACCCACAAACAGGTAAAAGCAAAGCTACATTAAGATGATACTTAACAAAAAAGAAATTTGTTATATTTTTCAAGGTATGAAAACTACAATTATCAACAAACTTCTAAAAATAGGCTATTGCCCAACAATCAAGGAACACACCAAATTTGAGGTCAAAAAATTGCTAGGAATGTAATTTGTAATATTGTGCAAAATCACTATACACAAGAAACAGGATCAGAGTGCATTTCAATGAGACCACCAACCATCCTTTAAATCCCAAAAAATTCCATATCAAATATAGTGTGTTCCTGATAGACCTACTGGTATCCTGCAATTATGTACAACTATAAAATGTTGATATATTTATTTCTTCATGGAACGAGAATCACTCCTTCCTCTGGCTTCAGCCTTTTCCTTGAATTCTCTCAGGTTTTCGATTTCTTTTTCCATTACATCTATGTCAGCACTATTTACAGCAACCTTGAAATAATGACAAGATAAATAACTGAGACTGATAAACCATAGGGCAGAAAAGGGAGACCAATAATGAATCTTATACTTTGTTAACAACACCAACATTTCAAAGACAGTCAACCTAAGTGGTCAGGTATTTCTACACAATCATAATGCTTCTATGGTAAGAGACCTAAAACAGTAGCCTGTGCAATTAGCAAATGCTAGATACATCAATGATCCAGCCCCTCAATCTATATAGGTGCTTCATCAAGCTTTCTATATTAGTCTTTTCAGGAAATAAGAGGCATATTCTTTGACCCTATCAATAAAGCAGCAAGGCACCTTTTAAGGACCCAGCAGGAATATTCCATACAATGATAGTCCTTACAACATGATTCCCACCACACTACACTTGTGATTAGCAAAACAGTTTCACAACATGATTCATGGTGCTATGGCAGGAAATATTCCTATGAACTTATCCACAATAAACTCATATGTAATAATTCCTGATTTCAATGGAGAAGAAGAATATTTTACTGATATTCTACACAAATTCAAGGAATATCCAGGCTAAATATTTGTCCGAATTGAATATCTTTAAATAGAAACATATCTGATTGCGATGCACCTGCATGTTGAGAAATAAAATACTCAAAGCATTAGAAACTGTGACATTAGCAATCCACTACATAAAACCTTACAAGATAATACAGTAGCATTTCAGCCAAATGTAGCGGGAACATGCTGTGAGCTAAACAGGACTCAGAGTGATTCAAAATGAGTTACCATATCAAGCAAAAGCTCTATCTTGTATTTCAGCAAATTATTTTC
>OLMO02000286.1:15372930-15403638 GCA_900291935.2 Cassiopea xamachana | reverse complement strand
CTTCTTCATACTCTTTAACCAATCTTCTGAGCTTCTGCATTTCCTTGTTGCTTTGTATTGTGGCAAAATCTGAATCTTCACCATCTGTAAAGGATGAAACAAGTCAAGTTTCCATGAAAGGCAATCAATTTAACTTGTACATACTTGAGGCATGGGATTTTCCAGATTGCTCTCACAACAGCCCAATTATAGGCAACAATAAAAACATAGACAAAAATCACATAAAACTTTACAAATATTCAGTGACTGTGTGCTTTATACTGAAATCAATATGCTGAGATTTTCAGGCCTACTCTAAAACTCATAACAGATGGGGGGGCGTTTATTAATTTTAGCAATTTTGGAGTGGCTTCAAATTTGCGTAGAAAAATTTCTTGACATGTGAATGCAGGGACTGCATGCAGACTCAGTTAATTAGCCTGTCTTATGTTTTGCTGTAAACAGATTCCCCCCTCCCCGCCTACTTTGAAGCCCCCGATTACTACTTTTGGAAACCTATTAACCTCCTCCCCACTTATTGTGACCTTCCGTTTACTATGGAGTTTAAAGTAACATCTTTTCGCATATTACATCGAATACAAATAAAACTATCCTATTACTGTTAAATGTTAACTATCCGGAAAGAAGAAAGAATAACCTTCACATATCCATTGGCCCTCTGAAAACGTAAAGTTTCTTCCTCCAAGTCGAAGCTCGAGTGGATTTTCATCATAGTCAACTCCTGGATCTAAACTCTGCCGGTCAAGGAGTTGAGTGTTTGTTGCTCCAGCATCAACTCGTCTGTCAGGAATTTTTCTGTTAGCCTTAAAGCTTGGTTTTTTGAAAAGTGGCATTTTCTTGGGTACTTCGTTAAATCTACGGTAAATCTAACATTGCCAAATTCACAAATCAGAAAACAATCCAGCCAAAATAAAGCTGCATTTCAAACTGTCAACACTTTGAAGGAGCAGATTATTCGTACCAAATCGAGGCTTCCAACTTACGCGGGAAAGTGGAAAATGGAGGCCGAAACAAGATTTCAAAGATGTGTGTGCTCGTACAAAAACCTCTCAGAGAGGTTCATCTTAAAAGGAAGAAAGTTTGAGCTCCAATATTCGCAGCTTTATGCTGTTAGATTGATGGCTATGAAAAAAAAATTGGCTGTAGCTGTTAGGAAAAAGTGGGGTAAGATTTACACGGCGCTAATGCAGACATGCACTCTTTTTTTCATAAAAACACGAACCTGAAATTGGATGGAAAAGTAATAAGAAATTAGCAACAAGGCTAAGAAAGAAGCACTGTCTTGAAACATATTTTTGAACAACGATACATAAGCTTTCCACAAACATATGTACATTAAATTTCCTTGTTAGTCTGAGGGGAATTGACTGGGTACTAATGCAGTTGGCAATTACTAAACATGGAGTGCGTGTGGGTATAATCGCACCATGTTTGGTCAATTTCATAATGCCATAGAGGCGGTACAAAGCTGCATTAGCACCATTGACTGTGCTAGTATTATCTATGATTGTTTATATATTTTTTCAGGAACAGAGCATTTGTTTACAAGAGAGACCATCTCTGATGTAACATTTGGCTAATCACCTCTCAATCAAAACATCAAATACTGTCTTTCTATACTATTTCTACTAATTTAAAAACAAATTAAGAACAATTCAGCTACACATTTTCGAAAAATTATGAACAACCAGCCTAAAGCTCAATTTTGCTAGTTCTTATAAAAAAGAGTGTGCCTCCCCATAAACTAGAGGTGTTACCCCCATAAATTATACATCATTCAATAGCTCTAGTTTTGTACATTCATGTGCCACTTTGTTTTACCCCATGAGAGTATTTGTGAATGTGGGACTACCACTAGCTGAACTGAGGATATATTACCATTGGGACATTATTCTATCTTGTAGTTTTTGTGCCATATCCAGTAGTATTTTACTTGTTGTATTTTGCAACATTTTCCATTAAATTTTTCAAAATTGTAGTGCATGATTTATATCTTGTTTCAAAATATTTTGAAAATGATTTGTGCATCACTTCATTTCTAGCTTCTCATTTTGTAGGGAATAGCATCAATATTCAAAAGTTGTCAGCTTTAAGAACAGGTGAAAAATGCTGTGTAATTGGGACAATTTTCAAGAAGATGGAACTGGAGCCTAGCATTCTGAATGAAATTAGCCAGGAGGTAATGTATTCTTGATGGGCAAAAGGGTGGGTGCTTCCTGTTGGTAAAGTTTTAGGTTCTTTGAGTTGTTTTTGATTTTATATGTGAAGTCAGAAAATAATCATGTTTATCTCTAAAGCATGGTTTGGCCAATCCAAAGACGTTTTGTAATAAACAGTCCGAAAGTCTGACTATCTTTCTAAAATGAAATGTAGGAATTTTATTGTTTGTAGTTCTTATTTACAGCAGCTAAATACTCTCTTTGATTGAAAAAGAAGAACATAAACAAAGTTAAAAAAATGGCTCTTGTAGGCATTGAGGAAGATAATGCTAGTCATTAGATTTATGACAAACAGTGGACTGTAGAACTGTCTTTACTAACACATATCCCTATGTTGTTTGCAGTTTTGGAAAAGAGAATTGTATATGAAATCACATAGCTCAGATAAAGAACTAAAATTTTAGGAAGTAGTAATGCATTAGTGTGTTAAAGGACCAACAAGTATTAGTTGCATTACTTGTTATCATATTTTAAAGGTAGAGACAGCTTATGCTGCCAAATAGTGTAATTAGAACAATATCAGTTGTCATTCTGTAGAAATTTTCCACTTACAGATCCACCTGCTACATGGTAATTGCTTTCTACAATTATTTTCCAAGTCTTGACTGGAGGTTTATTACAGCATTTAATTTTTTGGATCCTTTCATTGCTTTGTATTTGCCATTTCTATAATTTTGTCTTAATAAGGGTTTTAACTATTTGGATTTTAGCATAATTTGTTGCCTTTGCCATCCCATGACAAATATATTGATAACACAGATGAACTGATCATTGAAGATGAGTCTCAAAGGGTTCCATTGATTGGAAACATCTCAGTCCATTCTTGTGTCACTGGTATGTAATTGCTCCTTTTGGATAGATGCTTCCATCTTTAGAATTTAGGCCTCCATTCTCCATCCATCTTTATCATCATTTTCACTTGTCTACAGCCTGTATGCCAAGGGATGGGCTATTGATCTTTTCTTCACACTCATTGGAAGATAGCATGATACCAACAGAGTGGACCATCATTTTATTATTTTCCAAAAAGCATACAAAACGGTTTTATATCTATTGGTATCATGTTGGTCCAATCTGTTGGTATCATGCTATCTTCCAATGAGCGTGAAGCTAAGATCATTATTTATTGCTAAATTCAAGAAATATGTGGTCTCTTTGGTGTCATTCTTATTTTACCAAAGATGATTATGTTTACCAATCTTCTGTTTCTTTTTGTTCTTGACAGGATTTGCTCACAATTTTGTTTTAATTTCTACAGGCACAATAATGGCAATATTGGGTCAAGGGGACCAAAGTGGCAAATTTTGTGTTGAAGAATATTGTTACAGTGAACTCTCTAACCAGGCTCAGCCAGATGTTGATTTGGTTTTAACAAAAGGAGAAGACAGGTATGTTATTACTAGAAATGTCCAGTGATGCAATCTCAGGACCTGTGAAAAACAAGATATCCTGTGTGGAGCTACACCTAGTCAAGCTAAATGCTTCTATACTGTGCTGTGTGTGTTTTCATTAAATTTTGACTACCGTAATTACTCAAATAAGTGCCGCCTTTGAATCAGCACTGCCCTTGAACAAGCACTGCACTTTTGGTTGGAGTTCAAAATATGTGCAACCCTCGAGTGATTACCACAATAAAACTCAGATTAAGACTATCACTGTTTCAATGGTGTTGGTTATTTTAGACATGACATGCAAAGCATACAAAACAAACAAATAAGTCAATAGATGTCTATTTTATTATTTCATAAGCTTAGGAAAATGCCTACATCCTTGACATTGTGCTGCATTTCAAAGTGACTGTACTTGGTTTTCTTTTTATTCTGTACTAGCTCATTGAAAAGGTCACATGTGTTGTTAGAAGTCATTTTGTTTCTTTTCTTTGAAAATAAGCACCACCCTTGAACAGGTGCCACATTTTGAAGTATGAGAAAAAAACAGCACCACATCACTTATATGAGTAGTTATGGTAAGTTAGTTGATAAGCTGCAGTAAGATGTACAGTAGCTTAAGATTGCATGTTTTTGTGGAATTCAATGATTTATTAATTTCTGTTTTACTCCCTAGATATGTTGCTCTAATATCTGGAATGGGAATCGGATCTGATAATCATAATCATTTAGCCTTGCAGATGTTTATTGACCTGATAACAGGTCAACTTGGCAGTTCTGAGGTAGCTATTACTCAGTGATATTTAAATCTCAGTTATAGCTTCGAATTTGGCTATCATCTGTAAATACCATAAATTCCTGAATGTAGGCCCTCCCAAATATAAGCCTATTGAATATAGGCTTACATTTGAGATTCAGTGTGTACAGTTGTGATATATGTAGAGCCTCTGTATTTACTGTTTTCCTTTTGTAAAGTTTTGTCCATTAAATGATATTATTAGTCTCTCTGTTCAAATACTGAATGATGAATTTTTGGCATACACAAGTCAGCTTTTGACTCAAAAGGCCTTCCAAATATAAGCCCCCCAAAAAATAGGCCCCCCAAATAAAGTCCACAAAAATTGTTTGCAAACCTCTATAAACCCAGGGGCTTATATTTGGATTTTTTTGAAATATATGTATGGTATAAATTTGTCATTCAATCCTCATATTCATGGTCTCAATCTGTCATTCAATCCTTATATGTATGGTCTCAATCTGTCATTCAATCCTTACTGCATGGCCTCAACCTGTCATTCAATTCTTATATGCATATTCTCAATCTGTCATTCAATTCTTATATGCATAGTCTCAATCTGTTTTTCAATCCTTATATGCATATTCTCAATCTGTCATTCAATCCTTATATGCATGGTCTCAATCTGTCATTCAATCCTTATATGCATGGTCTCAATTTGTCAGCCATAGCTGGAAGTCCCTGTGGCAGTTTTGTGACATTTGTGCTCCATGGAGCCCTTTCTTGGTCACCAATATTGAAAGAAAGGGGAAGTGAATTTTCTGAAAACGTAGAAGAGAAGAAATTTTCAAGACTTAAAAGCATTTGTTGCCAGACTTGAATTGCCACGGAGCTTGCTCTGTCTCTCTCATTAAGAAACTCCCCCCCCCATCCCCTGGTATGTTTGCAACATTTCTGTTGCAATGAACATATTTTTGATTTAGGATTGTGAGTTACCTGAATCAACATTCACTTTTTTTGAAAATTTTCCTTGTCTCTTTCTCCTCTGCAGGATCAAAGAGATTTTGCCAAGGTTGTACGAGTCATTATTGCTGGAAACTCACTTAGCAAATCTACGCAGTCAAAAGACAACAATAAAATCGTAAGTCAATTGATGTGCTCATTAATAGATTAATCAGTTGCTTGTTACTCCCTGCCTCAGTAACTCTATGCCAGATTGCTATCAGAGCATTGTGGTTTCCATACCATTTTGGGCCTGCAGTTACACTACAAAACTGTGATTTGGTGCACAACCCTCTGGCAATCGTTATAAAAAATCACTCCGCTTTGGAAGTATTACACACATCACAACACTCAACGTTGATGCAAAGCTGTGAGGAGGAATCACAAAGCTCCTTCCGTGTGACTGCTACCTTGAAATTCACAACACTCTGGTAGAATTTCTGCATACTCATTTTCGTATAAGAAAACCATAATTTCGCCTGAGCCTCGATTTTCTTAACTTTTCTCGAAATTGAGCCTGAGATTTTCTTAAATTTTTCTTAACTTTTACTGAAATAAAGTGGCTAAAATGGTTTACAATTTCGTTATTAACATTGTATACTTGAATTTGAGTTCCATCTTTAACATTTTGAATGCAATAATGATGAAATATTGATTTTTGGCCAATAACAACACTTAATTTGGGAAAGTGAGCCTTGTGATTTTCTTAAGATTTTGTTAAGATTTTCGCCATTTGAGTCTCATTTTCTTATAAACATTTTTCTTATGAAAACGTATAGTGAAACTAAGGCCCGCACATCTGTTAATATCATTGTTATCAATCCCTTGAACTCACCAGTCCATGCCTAGAGACACGTGCGATCGCACGTGCGCGTGTCCAGAGGTGTACAACCCCATCACGAGCGAAGAATCGCCCTTGCCAATATAAAAATTAATTGTGCAATCCCACATGACAAATAGGAACTCTGCTCTATCCTGTCTTATACTAAATGAGACGTTTGACATGTCTCAGCAAAGAGAAGCTATGTATTTCGTATGCTCAAATCTTGGATCGCACTTGCAATCCAAATTGTTTAGGGCAATCGCTCGTGCAAACAAGGTTGCACGTGCAAATTGACGCTCTTGCACAAATCTGTATCACGTACTCCCTTTGTCATTATGACGTTGGTTCAGATTATGTTTCCTCTGTGATTTACATTTCTCATTGCAACAATCGTATATAGGCCTGATATTTACGTTTACTTCGACAATATTCTCTTTATCTTTACAGGCAAAGTATATTTCTAGAAATATTCAAGCCAGTAGTGTCGAGCCAATGCGTTACCTGGATGAAGTTCTTGTTCAATTAGGTGTAAGTACCCTCTATTTCTTCGTTTGATTCCAAATTTCTTCTCAGTTTATCGCTATCAGCCCAGCCAGTTCCATTAGCTTAACTGAAGTTACGCATGACTGTGTACGGTCAGATACTGGATGGGCGACCTTCCAGATGAACGACCAAAACAGCTCACTCCGCCGTCCTTCGGAAGTTAAACTAGGGGTCCCATGCCTGGCTGCGGCATGCATAGTAGGCCTAAATTAGCTGAATAAGCTAGGTATAGCAGCCTACTCAAAACAAGTAAACAACAACAACAACAACAACAAATCATCAACTGATGGTAATGGTCTTAATGATGGTCTCTAGCCAAGGGCTATTCTACCGGCCATACATTTACCCCTGGTCACTATGCTTGGTAGCATATAGTAGGATGCAGCCATATACCATACTCAGAACTACAGGCCAGACACCCATTTATACCCCTGAATGGAGGGAGGCACAATATGTGCCATTATTTAGTTTATGTTGAAAGCAACTTTGTGTCATTTACTTCTAACAACTTTATTCTATCACTTTATGCTATTTCGTTTTGTAATTCCGCATTATGTGTAAAGCGATAGCGAAGCTCATTGACTTCGTTGCCGACGATACCATATGTGAGTTTACGTAGAAATAGTATTAGATGTTGTCTAGCTACCTCAATAGCCAGATGCGTTTATTTGAAATATAAGTTGCTGTTGACCGTGTGTTTGGCACTGTTGATTTACGAAACCGTAATGCAGTGTACAAGACTACCAAACTTTGGTTATATTCTTGAGTAGTCTGCTTAGGGTGGAGGGAGGCACAATATACCATGCTTAACTTCAGTTAAGCTAATGGAACTGGCTGGGCCGCTTGGCCACTCACCCCGCTAAAAAAATTTGGAACGCTACACGAACTTGCGTGTATGATAGACATACTGTATCAAAAACATGATTCACAAGCTAGAAACTGTTGTTGTAGTTTTTGATTTCCCTTCGTAACTGTAAGATGTCACGACGATTTGCACTAATTCTGTTTTTGCACCTGCAGGCTTGTGTACCGGTCGATGTGATGCCAGGTGAATATGATCCAGCCAATCACTTCATGCCTCAGCAGCCATTACACAAATGTATGTTCCCCAAGGCTCTCTCTTATTCGACTGTGAAAAGTGTCAGCAACCCTTACGAGGCGACAGTTGGTGGAATAAGGTATAGGAACGTTGGTTTTCCTATCATTGTGTTCTTGTCCTGTGACTGCCCCACATTGGCTTGCTATTGTACTTCAGATAGTAGTCTTATTCAACGTGCAGAGAACACAGAGACAGAGACGAGACTGTGTTGCATAGTGATTGCTAACTGATTCTCTGACTGACTACACAAACAAACTACACACATATATACAGAATGTTTCTAAGAAACGAAACAGTGGATATTGAGTTGCTGTTGAATGGGTGACTGTTTGGATTTGCTTGATGTTTGTGTCAAAATTGAATGGATAAGAAAATGGCCTTTGCTACATTGTTTATGTTCACTACAAAGGTATGCACATGATACTGATGTAACTAGGGCCACGGCTAGGAATCTTCAAAGGGATATCTGTCGACTCAAATCCTGCTGAGTGTGCTTAGATGTAAGGAGTAGACAACACCTGTGGTGGCTCCAATGGAGGGCTATAGCCACCCTTTCGGAAGATGCTAGCCCCCTGCTGGAAGGTGAAAAACGAATTTTTTGGTGATTTTTCCCATTACAAGTACCCTGTTAACTGTATTTTAAACTCCTCATCGGAAGAGTCAGCCCCCCGTCGGAGGATTCCTGGCGTCATCCCTGGACAACACCTCCGTTGCACCAAGATATGCTGGACAGTGACAATAAAACGTTTTCAGTTATGGAGTGATTGTACAACCCCACGCACCCTGTATTCACGAACCCTGTTTATAACGAAGGCCATGCACCGTGAAGAAATGAATCCATTTTTAGCACGCCATTTAGTTTTCCAATGTTCCTTGAAATAGTACCTTTTAGCTCTCTTGCCAAATGGCCTTAGGCAGCGGTGATTTCTAAAAATTTTAACAAGGGGGGCTCTAGGCACAACTTTCCCCATATTTTGGGTGCGGCCCAGCTACAACCACGCCAATATTTCCAAAGATGGAAGCATGATAGTTTAGTTTAATACTGATATAGTATAGTCAACAATAAGAATGCCTCAATAGCTATATAGCAGTGCACAATTGATCATAGCACTTTGGAAGCAATGCCAAGAAACTCTGAAAAGCCAAGCCATTGCAAGAGTTTTAGAGGGGCTGAGCCCCCAAAATGAGCAGAAATTTTAACAAAGGGGGTCCGCACCCCTGAGCCCCCCTAGAAGTCAACCCTGGCCTTAAGTTAGTACAAGTTGCTTCTCTCAGGGATATTTTGCCATGGAATACTGGGTATTCACCCACCCAATAGACAGTATGAGAAATGCAATTCTCCCTTTTAAAATTAAATAGAGAAAGAGATTGGAATTTGAGTGCTGTTATGTTTCGATCGTCATCTATAATCTTTCCATCTATGTCTCTCATTTTGCAGGTTTCTCGGAACATCAGGCCAAAATATAAAGAACATCTACAAGTTTTCAAGCTATGATGACCCAATGGATATTTTAGAATTCACGTTGAGATGTGGTCACATTTGTCCAACATGCCCTGATACATTAGGTAGGTATTTTCATTGAAGTATTTTCCAGCAGGAGATCATCAGGACGCTTGGAATTTTTCGCATCGTTGTATATTTCATTTCGTTTCAATTACGGAGGGTGGCCCTTAGCCGGAGCTGATTTGCAAGGGGCCCCCCACTAAAATCACTAATACTTACAAAAACCTAATGTATTAGTTGAAAGCCATTAAATTAGAAAAGCCTAGTATAAAAGTATAACTATAAAAGAATTTAAATAGTCTGTTGGTTCTACAGAACTTTACCACAGCACGAACAAGCGTAAACATTCTTTTCACATACTGAAAGCTTTTTTCGTCCGACAGTCATCAGAATATGAAAACGTTAGAAAGTGACCTAGAGGTTAACAATTGTAATAAATCCTAATTGGTCACACTATGTGCCAATTAGACACATCCTATCACATGTAACCGCACCTGGATATATATTTCGATTAACCTTTAGGTCACTATATAACGTTTTCATACTCTGATGAGTGTCGGACGAGAAAAAAGCTTTTAGTATGTGAAAAAAATGTTGCCGCTTTTTCGTGCTGTTATAAAAGAATTCGTCAGAAATTTCTCAACAGAGTAAATTAGATGCGATGCGTAAAAGACAATTATTTGTTTAATGAAGGAATGACAAAAAGAGATGAATATAAGCACAAAGAAACTAAATAGACTAAATATTTGGTTATACCCCTTGGGCTCTAACCCGAACCCATATAGCGGACAGGAGGGGGTAACTCACAACAGTATTTGGAAGTCTATCTTGCTTACTATATGCTAGAAGGATACATCAGCCTATTTTATACCCAGATCATTATTTGTTGATCTTTTTGTTGCTCATAATTGATATTTATTTTAAATGACATAATTGTAAAGGACATCTTTCAGCATTTTTTGTTGTTGTTTACTTTATTTTGAGTAGGCTGTTATACCGAGCTTATTCAGCTAATTTAGGCCTACTGTGCATGCCGCATCCAGGCGTGGGACCCCTAGTTTAACGCCCCTTCCGAAGGACGGCGGAATGAACTGTTTTGGTCGTTCATCTGAAAGGTCGCCCATCCAGTTTCTGACCGTACACAGCCATGCTTAACTTCAGTTAAGCTAATGGAACTGGCTGGGCCGCTTGACCACTCCTAAGAAGTTCTCAGTACTGATCCATTAGCTCAGTCGTCTCCTCCTTTGCCCAGGATAAATATTGACATTTAGTCTGTCCCAATACTTGCAATTTTTATAGCTTGTTTAACAGTAACGAAAATGCCCAGAAATTTTGATGATATTAATTCGTAATGGCCAAGGGATCGATAAGCGTACAGACTGAACTGGGCTATCATACCCTCATATGGGTTTGACCCAGTGGTCAAGTACCGTTACCAGATGCCTTGACATATCCAGTTATAAATCTCTTCATTTGCTTTGTGATTTGTGTTTGATCATTTTTAGTTTATCATCGTTATGTATCCTAGTTCCTTGGTCTCTTCTCTCATGTATAGGCTGCTATCCTTACTACATGGACGATCCATTCGTTCTTCGTGATTGCCCAAATGTTTACTTCGCCGGAAATCAGCCATCTTTCGCATCAAAATCAATAGAAGGTGAGTTTGCTGAACAGTATTAAATGTATTTATCTCTCCTATTCACCACAAGGCCCAGATGCCATTGCACGTGAGTACCAGTCGTTTCGTTGAAGGGGGCGCAGGGGGCTCAGCCCCCTTCTTAGAAATGGAAATATTTCAGGGGGCTCAACCCCCCTTTGAAGAATCTGTCGTCTCTTACCTCTTATCGCAAGACCAGACAGAACTGCAAATGGAGCAATCCTATGCACAGCATTTCCTTCACGTCATTCCATGTATTAACTTATTCTTATCTAACCATGCATTCCTGTCCTTATTGAAGGTACAATAACCTTATACCTAACTCACCTCTGCGATTTTAGGTTTGGATGTCACTTTTTGAAACATTGCCAACCAATAGCATTCAGATTCACATAAAGCATTGACAATTATGAAGAGGGTGTGGTCAATAGCAATTGCGATAATTAAGGGTGTAATCGAATATTTCTTCACAAACAGCCCCCCTTCTTACGATCTTAGGACAACACCACTGGCGAGCATTCCGTTTTAGTGCATTCGTTTTCCCCATGGTCCAGCAACATGCAGCTTTATCATTCCCTCCCTTAGTTAACTTCTTTTCCACTGCAATGGCTGCATTGAGCAAAGAGTTTTTCAAATACTAATTTGTCATTTACATAGTACTAACCATAAATTCTAAGCATGTAAGCAAACTTATTTTTGTACTGTTGGTCACAGAGAAATGTACTTTCACTAATGAACGCAGTTTATTACTCTCCAGTCTGGAATAGATGTCCACCCCGACTACATTTTTTTGAAAACATGCATACCAGAACAATCTTATTGCAGCCCTCCCCCCGCTTATTAATTTTGATCTAGGATGGCATCATCCAACCCAGACCTAGAGTTTGTGTTGCTAGATAACCGCATAAAGAAGAATTACCATCAGATGCACTAACAACATGGCTGAAAGTCGTACCAACGATGGCGGTATAGAGAAAGGATGATGGAAACAAATTTATTATGTAAGGAGCTGTGTTTCTGGGACATTATACCAGCCCCCCAGCTATTACCGCCTCCCTTCTGTTTCGGACTAGAGAGTATATATTCATTGTAAATTATATCAACTAATATCTAGCCATTTTTAGCTTCGTTCTACTTATCTCAATCAGATAATTTCCTTACCTTCATATTCCCCTAATTTCATTCAGGCGACAGTGGCCAATCCGTTCTAATGGTTTCAGTTCCTGATTTCAACAAAACAGGCACGGCCGTGCTTGTCAATCTTAGAGACATGTCGTGTTTGCCTTTGGAGCTGGACACGTCGATTCCTGATTTTGATGGAGAAATGGACACTAGTACCTAATTCTCAAGGGGATATATGACGCAATTTGTTGTAGTAAAAAACTTTTATGTCGTATGCTATAGGCGTTCGTGTTGGTCTATAGCTAGGTCTTGTTTCCAAAGTGAACGATGAAGATAAATTGTGAAAATTATAATGATTTTTAAAATTAAAACGAAACTTAACATTGAATGTCCAACCATACTTCTTCGTACGTGATAGGTCCATGCTATGTCCATTGGGCTCATTGAAATATTTGCTGGGGTAGGGTTTGTGCCTTCTATGCTCCTGCATTAAATACTATGCGATCGCTTATTGCAACATGCCTGGAGCTGATCCTTTCACACCCCAATCAAGGGTGATTCCTAGGGGGCTCGGGGGGATGGAGCCCCCTTGTTAAAATTTCTGCTCATTTTGGGGGCTCAGCCCCCCTAGAATTCTTGCATTGGCTTAGCTTTTCAGGGTTTATTGGCCTTGCTTCCAAAGTGTTATGATCAATTGTGCACTGCTATATGATTATTGACGCATGTCTTATTGTCGATTATGCTTTATCAGTATTAAGCTAAATCATCATGTTTCCATCTTTGAAAATATGGGCGTGGTTGTAGCTGGGCCACACCCAAACTATGGGCGTGGTTGTGCCTAGAGCCCCCCTTGTTAAAATTTTTAGAAATCACCACTGATCTCAATACCACCCTATTACTAATAATTTAGAATGGTCGCACCTCATACCCCCGATATGTGTCCATAGGTCTTTTTTCCAAAGCAAGAATCAATATGACAGTCCATTTTCTATTTGGTGTATGAACTATGAAGAATCCTCCTAAAAACTTGTAAATTTTCCTCACAAACAAATAGCGAATCCATTTAATGTACCCTGAAGTTTTCAATCAAACTCTTTTCTTCAACTTATGTTGCTCAACAGCATGGAATAATTGTTTCAATACTTAATTTTCTGTTGCACAGCATTTTCACTTCTTTGACAATATTGTCTCACATTGTATGATCTTGTTTCTGCCGAAATAATTTTCCGTGCTTAGATGTAACCACATTAAAAATAGGTTTATACAATTGTTGAGAAAAACGTAATATTTGTACTGCTAAAGTTAGAAATCGACTATCATGTATTGATCGTGGCTAGATCTTTATTATATCTTTGCGGGCTGAAAATTTAATTATATCTTGTTGAATCTGTTGTACCGTGCTACCATTTCTATCAACAGGGCGCATCCACAAAGTATATATTAATCACAGCACGAAAGAGAGGCAACATTCTTTTCACATACTGAAAGCTTTTTTCGTCCGACACTCATCAGAGTATGAATACGTTAGATAGTGACCTAAAGGTTAACCGACATATATATCCAGATGCGATTAGATGTGATAGGATGCGTATTTCGGATATATATTTCGGTTAACCTTACGGTCACTATCTAACGTTTTCATACTCTGATGAGTGTCGGACGAAAAAAGCTTTTAGTATGTGAAAAGAATGTATCCGCTTTTTCGTGCTGTGGTAAAGTTCTGTAGTATCAACAGACTATTTATATATATATATTAGTCATTAAAGCATAACAATCGGAGAGTAGCAAAGAAGTTGCCTCTTATTTGACACACCTTTGCATTCACAGGGTAGACGGTAAAGGTGCATGCCTTGTATGCATGCGATTGCTTTTTTTGAACCATAGCATGCTGGAAGCTGGCCTCAAAATGCTCGCGCACCAAGCTGTCATCTCAGATGCACTTTCTAAACTCCTAAGTTATCCCATACAGGCTCCCCTGGAGAGAATTTGTGCAAATTCAAATATCTACCATTTTTATCAAAGTGCGTATTTTCATTGTTAAAAGTAGAATAATTCCTAGAAGGAAATGAAACAGTTTGCACTTTGAACGGTTTGTCGCTCTGGTTTTTACCACTTTTGAATAGTCATTGGAAGCATGTGTCACTCAGAAAGGAAGAAGTACCAAATAATATAGTAGTTTGGAAACGGAATCGTTGATGAATAGTTTTCATAGCTTACACTGGGTAGAATTCTCTTTCATTTAGATCAGTGGTCAGGAACCTTTATGACTCAGAGAGAGCCATGGAAGCCTCATATTTAAAAATGGTTTTCCATGAGAGCCATACAATTGGGAATTGGTGTCGCATGGGACCACAAAATCTTCTAATTCGATACAAACTTAGCAATTCGGGGTAAACAACAACTGAAGACAAGTGGTAACTTTGGAGGCCTTATTTGAAGCATTCGATGTTTTGCAATTCTTTGAAGAAAGTCTGCTAAGATCTGTCTGCGAGGCGGAGAGCCAGATGCAGTCTTGAAAAGAGCCACATGTGGCTCGCGAGCCTTAGGTTCCCAACCGCTGATTTAAGCCTTCAATTACTTTTGAAATTACCTGTAGACAAAACTGCATTGAAACAGAAATTATTTTTAAATTAATCTTTTGTGTGTTTTGTTCCAATCTAATTTCTAGGCCGTGCAGATTATGAACCAGCATCAGGAGCGTCGTGTTAGTAATGCTCGATTTCGTTTTGTCTGATTCATGTGTGTTGTAGAGATCTCGGCACCAGAGTAGTCATGTATTGTAAGTCACGTGACATTTATATGTCAATCAATAATTTATAGCCTAATGCAAGCAGTAGAGTTCAGGAGTTAATTGCAACACAACAACACAACAATGTGCGATTATTGACTTAATTCTAGAATCAAGATTTTGGCTTGTGGCAGGTAATATACAGCAATCCTGGCCATATTCTAGAATGAAGTTATACTTGCATAAGAACAGTTCTCTCTTGTTTATCTATTACAAAATGTGATTCTCCATTTATTTGCCTACTTGCCTATTTCTTAATAATTCCCTTATTTTTCTAATGAATTAATAACTTGCCCTATTGCTTTAACAACTCTTTTCTTCACTGACTATCCTTATTCATTTTCTTTGTTAGCAATTTTGTACTTGCTTTTTAGCTAAATGTCATACAAGAGCAAGGGTTATCTGTTAGTCAAGCTTTTCCTACTCAATCATAGCTCTTTTCAGTTCATTTACGCTTTCCAACGCAGCTTTGCGCCAGTCTTCATTCAATTTCATTTTTTCAATTTCCTTCTCTTCAAGTTTCTTGATATACTCTTTCTCATGTTGCTCCAGTTGGGTTACTTTCGCCTCTAACATATGAACTTTTGCAGATAACATTCTTTCTGTTACTTGTAATGACTCTGCCAAAAAATTAAGTAAAAACTTCACGATAAGCGATAAAATGTCCACGATACACAATGAAGTAGGTTGCCATGACGAAATGACTTGATGATTATGACACGTATAAATATAGAGAGGCATGACGCGCAGTTATATCGAAGGGCACGACTCAACGAGAAAGACGACTACAACGCGCAGCCACACAGGGTGAGGTGAGTGGCCAAGCAGCCCAGCCAGTTCCATTCGCTTAACTAAAGTTAAGCATGGCTGTGTACGGTCAGAAACTGGACGGGCGACCTCTAGATGAACGACCAAAATAGCTCACTCCACCATCCTTCGGAAGGGACGTTAAACTAGGGGTCCCATGCCTGGAAGCGACATGCATAGTAGGCCTAAATTAGCTGAATAAGCTCGGTATAACAGCCTATTCAAATTAACGTAAACAACAGCAACAGGCCATGTTAATATCCAGGACTGCCGAGAAGGGGGCAGGGGCAAATTGCCCCAGGGTCCTTGGGGCCTTATAGCACCCACTAATTCAAGGTTTGGGGGGTCTCATAAAGTAAACAAGCAGTAATTTTCCAAAGTTAATTTCTAGACCCTGAAAATTTTCTGCTCGCTTTGCACACAGGGGACCTCATCTTTCTCTCTTACCTATGAATTATCTCGGCGGGCCTGCTAATGTATTTAGGCTGATGCTGCATAGTTTTATCATCCTCATTTCAATGATTACCATCTATATTTTTGTAGTCGATGACCTGCACAGCCTTAAAACAGTTAATTTATGAGAAATTTATTAGCCAACTTAGTAAAGACAACAATTTTAAGGCACACTCACCAAGTTTTGTTTCACATCGAACCTTTTCATTTTTCAGATCAGAGTACTGAATAAGGATTCTTTTTACTTCGCCCTTTTTTATCTGAAATTGCGATTCTTTTTCCCTCAGCTCCTCCTCAAGCTGTTTTACTTTAGCACCATTTGTTTCCCTTTTCTCCAGTTGCGCCTCATAGATTTTCTCCTTCTCTGCTAATGTTGCTGCCCATTGTTTTTCCATATCAAGTATCCTCTGCTTATGTTCTTTTTCCATTTCCTCAACTGTAGTAGAAATAAAACTGTATTGGCCTCGGTGAGGTAGGAAACATTTAAAGAAGTGGGGGGAGCATCCTCATTCAGGGTGCCCTGTTGGGAACACCCTCATTCAGGGTGCCCTCACAAGCAAAACAGCAATGTTCGATAAAATTTTTGGCTGCCTGTGGGTGCAGGTTTTTTCTGCCTGCACAGATAAACTGACTGACTTCTTTTATTTCACCTATGTTATAACATATTTACATATTTTTAGTTACACTTTATTTGCTCTTTTATTTATACATGCTTATAGGAATAGGTGGGTAAACAGTAAGGAAATGAATTGAAATTTAAGAAGATTGTGGTGGCTGGCACAAGCTACCTGCAAAGATTGAAGCTGCCTGCAGGCGTTGTCCGTGCAAAACAAGGCAACTATGTTAGGCGAGAAGGGGTGCTTAACACACAAATATATGAAAATTGGGGTGGGGGCACGTGTTCCCTGTGCTCCCGGTTCCAACGTCCATGAATGAATGTTCAAAAAGCAAGACTTTGGGAAAACAGTAAATTTCTAAGCACGTTATCGATGAAAGGAAAGCACATAAATTCAATGCTCGGAATAGTTGATTAAGTGATTGATCGACTGATTGCATGGATTATTAATCATTAATTGGATGATCGAATGATCGCTGATTCATTGATTGCTTAACTAGCTCAAATTACTAAGCAAAAGTTACAATGACTACTCTTATTGATTGACGAATCAGTAAATTTTCATTTTTTGATTGCCTAATTAAATGAGGGATCGTTCTTATTTTCAATTGACTCCTGAAAGACATCTTGGAATTTTCTTACGTCAGTAATAACCAAATCAGATATATGTTCCTTGATTCGTTTGACCAGCTGATTCCATTTGGTGTCATCAACGTATAACTTTAATTAGCCCTGGTGTTTTGGACTAAAATGCAGAATTGGAAAAGCAAGGTTAGGAATAGTTGATTAGGAGATTGATAGACTGATTACATAAATCAATCATCATTGGTTGGATGATCGAATGATCGCTGATTCATTGATTGCTTAACTAGCTAACAATAATAAGCAGAAGTGGTTAATGATTACCCTTATTAATTGACTAATTAGTCATTTTTGATCCTTTGATTGCATAATTAAATGAAGGACCATTTTATATTTTTAATTGACTCGCTGAGAGTCATCTTGGGATTTAATGATGTCAATAATCAACAAATCAGATCTATGTTTCTTGATTCGTTTGACCAGCTGATTTCCATTTGCTTTCATCAACTTATAACTTCAGCTAGCCCTGGTCTTTTGGTCTAAAATGCAGAATTGTAAAGACACAAAAGGAATAAGTACTTGTGATCGATCACCTTTTCGCGCCATGAGATCTTTCTCATATCTACCCTCTGTAGGCCCTCTATCCAGCTCGTACGTCATAAAATTTGAAATCGTCCTGTCTTGCTTCATCCTACATTGGGATTGCCTAATATCTTCAATTTCTTTCGTAAGACTACATTCCTCGATTTTCAGGTCATCCACCACCTTCATTAGTGCTGACTTTTCTTCGTTCAGAGCAGCACATTGGCTTTTTAGCCTATCTATATCCTCTCTGCCAGCTCCCACGTCAACTGTACTTTCTTGAAGCTTCGAAACTTGTTGTTTCAAGCTGTCCATGTCACTCTTCAAGGCGAAAGGCTCTTCTCTCTTCTCATCATGCATTGAACTCAGCCATTCATTTTCAGCCCTCAGTTCTTCATTTCTATCAGCCAACGTTGAACATTTTTTTCTCAGATGGTTTAGCTCTTCCTCTAGTTTGTAATCATCCTTACCGCTCTTTTCACTATCTTTCATGCTTTTTCCCTTCTCATTTTCTGGATCCATGGTCTCACCAAATAATCGAGTTAGCTCTCTGTTCAGCTTCATTGTGGTTTCCCTATTCATTCCAATGCCTTGCATTTTCACATTCGATATTTTTGTCACTCCTTCCATATCGTTTTGGAGCACATCTAATTCTTTCCAGCGCTGCCCGTCTTCACAATACCTGTCATATTTGCCTTCAAGCTGAAGCCTCGTTAATCTTTCCTCTGATAGTAGCTCTCTTAAATCCTGAATTTCTTGCCTGTAACTGGAGATTTGGCTTTCTAATTCTGTTGTTCTTTTTGCTGTAGCTGAATCATTAATGTGCTTTAGTTCATCCTCTTTAAAAGTGAGTGCTGCTTTTAGAGTCTCCCCATCTTTTGTGTTGTTATTTTTTCTAGTTGCTGCGAAAGCTGTTTCTAGATCCTTAATCTTTTTGCAATACATCTCACAATCTTTTTGTGCTTTTTTCAAATCTAAAGTTCGGGCATAACATTCATCAGCTAACTGTTCATTTTTCGCCTGAAATCTTTTCCGCAAGTCTACAATACCTTGGCTAAAAACAATTTTCTTCTGACGATTTTCTTCAAGACTATCCTTTAGACTGCCAAGCTCACTTATAATTCCTAGTACTGCCTTTCGCAGCTCATCAAAATCTCCGATTTGCATCTTCATTTGGTCTTGTAGCTGTTTGATTTCTGCTTCTTTATCCAATACCTTCGATTCATATAGTGCAACTTTTGATTCTAAATGCTCTTTGGCTGCAATCAGTTCATTTCCAAACTCTTCTAATGCTTTTGACTTCACTACACTTTTTTCATAGACTTCTGAAATGCACTTCTCTTCTTCAATTAACTGTTTTATTGCTGCCTCTTTCTCTACTAATTTCTGTCTAAATTGCACAGTTTTCTCTCTTTCAGCAGATAATTCTCTCTTCATATTTGCCATTGTCTGAGACATTTCATTTTTTGAATTTTTTATTATTTCTCTATCTTTCTCTACATTTTTGTATTTCTCTGTTAGTTCATTAATCTTTGTATTTAAATTGCCACATTTGACTCTTGTTTCGTCACCTTTCCTTCTCAGCTCCTCGTTGTGTTTTTCAAGCATTTGCTTGCTCTTTTCACAGCTTTCAAGTGCAGAGAGAGCATTATCGTGCTTTTCTTTCCAAAATCCGGAAGATTCATAATCTGATTCCTCTTCATCCATATTAATTCCAGAACCTCCTTGAAGTATTTTGATTCAAATTATACTCTCTTTCGCGTTAAAGTCTTTTCCAAAGTGAAATCAAGTACCAGATCAATCAATATTGTTGTGTTCTGTTCATGCAAGTTCCCAATAACCAATTTTCTTTCTTCTGGAAATCCAGCGAGAACATAACCTTGTCGCATTCGGTTGATTAATGCCTCACTCGGCCTTTCTTTCGAAAATTCTTCTGATTGCAAGGATTCGAACCGCTCTCTTCCATCTAGACCATCTCATTGAGACCAGCTTCACTCCTGCGCAGTGGTCACGATAATGTTTGGTAATACAGGATTTTTTTTATAAGAAAAAAGTTTATAAGAAAATGAGGCTCAAATCGTCAGAATCTTAAGAAAATCGCAAGAAAATTACGAGGCTCAATTTCCAAAATTAAGTGTTTTTTAGGCCAAAAATCGGTATTTCGTCGTTATTGCATTCAAAATGTTAGCGATGGAATTAAAACTCAAGTATACAATATTAAAAATGAAAATGTATACCATTTTAGCCAGTGTACTTAGTAAAAGTTGAGAAAAATTAAAGAATGTCTCAGGCTCAATTCCGGGAAAAGTTAAGAAAGTTGAGGCTCAGGCAAGATAATTATTTTCTTATAAAAAGAAAAACGTGTAAAGCAACAAACAAACGAAGAGCTTGTTTTTTGAAAGAAAACTTGTTCAAAATCAGTAATGAGGCCCGCCCAGGAGTTTTAGGAAACAAGGAAACTTGCCGTTCTTGCTATTAGAACATGCAGACACGCTGGAGCGTTGGTGGTTCAAGGGGGGCCAACAGGAGCGAAAGAGCACCGATTTGCATGGGCATCTCTTTGGGGCACCACCTAGCATAGGCACCTCTGTGGTACCCAAGGCACCTCTTTGAGACATTTTTGTTGCATCCTTTAGCAAACTTATAATTCACACGGCTATACAAATAGCTATCTCTATCAATCGTATTTTGCTTGCTCAAATAGACATTTGATCTCCTTTCAATCATGTCAATATCTAGAAAAGGATGTAATTACATTTGATAAAGCGCACTTTTGCTCCCCTTGGTCCTCCAAATGTATGGCAGGGTGGCGCTTGCTCCCCCTGTCCCCCTCTCCGGCGTGCCTGGGCACATCAGCAATTGTTTTGGGAGCTAGGGATGAAAGTGGATACTGGGAAGCAGCTCGAAACTTCCTTTAAGAGTGAATTAAAAAATAATTGTGGGAATAAGGGAGATTTTGGGATCTTTTCTAGGGAGCATTAGAACATATGCTCCTCCTGGGGGGCTTCAGTAATAAACTCGAAATATCACTTCATTCATCACAGCACAGATGTGGTAGCATCGCAAATATGGTAGAAATGCATTAGAACTGTATTTTAGCTCAATGAAAGAAACTCAGAAACCTCTCAAGGGGGATAGCATGCTTCAAAGCGATGGTAATAGTCCCCATAGCTCTCCATGGTTCCACAGGCGCTTTTACTGGCCTACCGGAAACTGGGTCGCTACAGCCTCTATTCCATTTGCAAGTGTGGCCTCGAGGCTTCAGATCTGAACAAAAATGGTAAAAATGGCGGGAAATATAGCTGAAGGTACACCGCCTTTTCGCATTTGGATCATCTGCATTTAAGTTTTATTTAATGCAGAGATTTATATACCTAAATTGAAGTATGGAGAATGAAGTTCAAGTGTATAATAGTGAAATTAAGGTATAGTATCAACTTATTTCTCGAACCGTTGCAATGTGCTTTTGTATTGTTTGTTGTATAATTTGGCGTTCAACACTTTTGACATTGCAGGAAATGGCTCTTGCCCGTGATATTGCAATATCAGATTTATAGCAAGATGAGTTTTTATCATGTTTAATCGATACTTGACTTGTTACGTTGTAATTTTAGATTGGACAGGAAGTTGATAGCAGCCAACGATCTATTCGGTCGTTTTTTAAACCAGTAGCTGACAAACCACATAAATTAAGTGAAGGAGATTGTAGTAGAACTGATGAGACTGAAAGATGGTCAGTTGATGATAAAAAGAATTGTTCCGTTAAAGGGACTGCTGCAGAAAATAGTACTGATGTATCAATGAAATCAAAAAAGAAGAGTAGGACCATTGAAGTAGAAAAAGTAGCAATACCAAGTACAAGTATTGATAGTATGGAAGAAGAAAAAGATTTTTTAGATCAAGAAAAATTTATTTGCAAGGAGAAGCAGAAGAAGAAGGGTATTAGAATTGGGGAACAGAAAAATAAAATTGTTTTGACAAATGAGGGAGAGAAAGAACAGTCTAAAGATCCTGGAATTTTGGAAGACCAAACAATTGATGAAAAAGCATTGAAAATGAAAGTTGCATCAGAAGTTAAGAAAGATAACGATTTTTCCAAGCAAAATGATTGTATAAATTTGACAATGGATGATGATAAAGTGAAGGCAAAGAAAAAGTCAAGAAGAAAAAAATGTAAGACAGGCAATAAAGGACAGGATGAAGAAACAGTAACTAGGAAGGAAAATTTTGAAGTTGAACATAGAAGAAAAATGGTGGTTGAAGAAGAAGAAGAAACAAGTGTAGTGCTAGTGGAAAAAGAGATTGAATTTGTTGAAAATGAAGTTGAATTAGTGAGAGAAACTATAAAGATTAGAAAATCTGAATCAAAAGATTGTGCAAAGGCAGTTTCTAATGAAGAAGGTATAGAAAATAGACTTGTTGAAGAACCTGATGACGCTATAGGAAAGAGGAAAAAGGAGAAGAAGAAAAAGAAGAAAAAGGTGCTATATGATTCTGAAGAAGAAGAAACATTTATGCAAAAAGGCATGAAAATTGATGATAATTGTGATACAAAGAATGATTCTGACTTTTGTAGTTGGAAAGAAACTGAAGAGAGAGGAATGAAGAGAGATAGTGTTAAGAATGGTAATGAAGCTATATTAGATGCCACTTCTGTGGGTGATGGTAGTGAAAAATTTATCAAAAATTCTTTGATGGCACACATGAAGGGAAACAATGATAGGCAGGGAGACAATTTGTCCTTAGGGGGGCATAATCTTGTTAAATCAAGTGAAGAAAAGTGCCCTTTGAATGGGGAAAAATCACTTGCAAATAAAGTCATAAAATATAATGAGGAAAGTGAGGATAGAAAGACAGAAAAAAGTAGTAGGAAAAATAGATCACACATAGATAAGAAAAGGGTTTTTAGAAATACCAAAGAAGACAATGAAAATGAAAGTGTTCAAGAAATGCAACAGGACATAAAACTAGGGGAGATAGTAAAGGAAGAAAATGCTGTACATGGTACAAGGCGGTATAAATGTAGGAAAGCAAAGACTATAGGTAGCAGTAACTCAGATTTTGAAAGTAGACATGTAGAAGAAGGAGCCAAGGAGTCAGCTGTTTGCTCAGAGAAAGATAGTGATGATGAATGTCAGGCACTAAACAGACGAAGTAGAAGGCAAAGAATGAGAGCTGTGAATTATGCTGATGAATTTGATGTTGAGGATGGTGATGATGAAGAGTTTTATCCACATAAAAGAAAACCAAGGAGATCTAAAGTTGATAAAAAGAGTATTGAGCAGAAATCAAATGGTGAAAGATGTAGTCAGAAGAGAATGGAATCAAGGCAGGTGAATGAAAATGGAAGGAAGGAAAGGAATAAAGAAGAGAGCATAGTCCATTTCAGGAAAGGTCCTTCAGAACCTGTTGTTGAGGACTCTGATGTCAATTTGAGCAATAAAAAGGCCTTGGGTGAAGGAAGTCAAGAAAGTATTCAGTTGGATTCACAGAATACAAATTTACCAGGTTAGTCCTGTTTTAATGAATCAATAATTTTGTTTCTTGCATTTTAATATTTTAATAGTTTATAAATTTGTTGTCATTTTAAGTAAGGAAGCTGTCATCTATGGTAGCTTGTTTTTCTGCTTTTCTCATGACTGTACTAGAGTGACTGTGCTCCCCCTAGTGACTATGCAATTGATATACTTTGCATGATTAATAGTTGCTGACCTTAATTGATAATATTGTTGATCGCTAGAAAGGAACCTCATTAGAAACAATCTTGACAAAAAAAAGTAGCCAAGTACCCCCAATCAAGTCCTCCAAATGATATTCAAAGTGAGGTTGCCAAAACCTCAAATTGGTTGAGGATGTCTAGTGGTACTCATTTGCTCTTATAAAACAGTTGTGGAACTAACAATTTGTTGACAGCTTTTAAAATCTAAAATAGCATTTTACAACAGGATAATGATTCTTGTATGCTCTTATTTCCAAGAAATTTACAGAATTGGAGGGGCTGCACCATCCTCACATGCTCTCCCTCTTCTACACATCTGTTTATTACCCATAAGTCTGCTATTTTTGTTAGTGAAATACCATTAGGAATTCTACTGAAGATAACAAATAAAAAGCTATGATTACTAAAAAGCCTTGTCTGGCATTTATAGTAAGCTTTTTGGGACAATATTTCTGCCACTCTAGAATATATTTTTATATTGGTACATACAAATTTAAAGTGTAACGACATGCTTTATATTTTGTATAATGCTCACAATTTTTTATCCCCTATTCTTACTTGCAATTACTAGACAGCAGATCTCTATCCCAAATTATATCCATTTGCTATTACTGTTAGGTAAAACTATTTTATTTTATCAGTGCTTAATAATTATGAAAGCTGCAGTTGCCAAATGTCCCCCTCCCATTGCTCCACCCTTTTTGCTTTATAAATTAGGTCTTCTATACTTTAAGAGCAGAAGCAGGTCTGCAGTAGCATTAAAGTAGAAGTCTGCATAAAGAACCTAGGTTTTTCCTAAACAGCGTGGATAGGTTCTTAATAAGTGGATTGGTATTCTTAGTTTGAGTCTGTAAGGTTCTTGATAAGGTTCTTATATACACCACATGCTTTGCATGTATTTGCACAGTTTTCAGCACAAGAATTATTGATGCTTCTTGAGATCACTTTAAATTCAGAATTTTTGTATGATAATCTTGTCATATGTTGTGCAACTTTAAAAGCGCATACAGCCTATGAAAATTTATACTCATGAATTTGTAAATCAACAGCATGAAATCCATCATATAAAACCATCCCCATTTCAGCCTCTTTAAAGTTCTTATTTAGGGGGTTCAAGCAATAAAATTTCAGCCTCAAGGTTGTTATAAAAACAGGTTCTATTATGTGGGTTGTTACTGTAGCTGACACATAATAGGCTAATCTGTGTTATTAAATAGATAATGTATCAATGTATGTATGCAGTATTTACACCAATAGGTATTTATTTCAAGCTGTAATGCTTTATATCAACTTTTGCTTACCACAGCTGCCACATGTTTACAAACAAACTTTCTTGCCAAGTTTACCAAACAAATAATTGTAAAATCAGAAGAGATTGTTGTTATCAAGCAACAAACAGCTTTACCTTGGATTAATCATACACTTCAATTAACTGATCAAGAAAAGCAATGGTATCAAAAAGTGGTCATTGAAACAAAGCAAAGAGATAGAAAAAATACCAAAATGAATGATGTTGCAGATGACAAGATGATACTCCCAGTTGTCACAAAAGGAACTGATTGGGCATTCTTGACAAATTTTCCTCAGGTTTGGAAATGTTGATCTTTTAACATCATTTGAAACTATATATTCTGTGTTTAAGATGTGCATGCCATAAGTGGTACAATTGAGAATTTCATCTTAAAACCTATTTATTCTTCAACCTCTATGAGGGAGAGGATTTAGATAAATTTGAGACTGAATTTAAAAAGATAGTGTTTTAGGCTGATATCTAAGTAGTCTTCAAGGCCCAAAAAATCACTTATGTTTTTGTGCTCCAAAAATTGCTCTGTTTCCAGTGCCAGCCATAATTGTAAAAATTTGGGTTGTAAATCTATCACTCCACTGTGGTCCATAAAATTGCGATTTTTTGTGCTCTGGTCTTGTCTTGAATGTGGTTGTCCTTAGCAGTTCCTTGCAATACAAGCAGTTTGAATAGTGATAGAGCTTTTAATAGAAGGTGGCTACCATCAATTTGTTGCCGGTAACTTCTGCCTAAACTGAAGCCTACTTTTGACCTGAAGTGACGTAGAAAAGTGCACAAAACTGCCATAAATGAATGGGTAGCCCTCCATTGGACATAGCTGCCTACTATTCATGATCATTCACTTACTCTAAATATTATTGAAAGCTCTGCTATAGGTTTTGCATTAGCAGTTTGCATCAGGAGTTTGTGAGCTATATTTTATATAGGAAGTCAATTAAACTTTTCATTACATGACCAACAATGAAATTGTTAGATGATAGTGCAGCATTCTAGCCATTGAACTTGAATTGAATTGATGAATTGAATTGAATTGAATGATGTTGTTTTGATTTTACTCCGTGTTTTTGCTTCCTTTTGTAGGCAAACAACAGAATATCAAGAAAAACAACACGTTTTATTCCGCTTAGCATAGCACTAGCTGGATTATCAAAGCTGGAACTACTTGTGCCTCTCCTAAAGCAGCTTAAAGTTTATGTTGATTGTCAAATGAACGTGTTGAAGCAATGTAAGCTGTTATTAGGCTTTATCCAATTGATCCTTGTGTTGTTTTTTTTATTCCAAGCACCAATTAACAGAGTATCAGAATAATGTGCATTTCTGAGTTAGTTTTCTGATCAAATGATAGCAGGGAGATCTCCTGTTTCCTTGTATTAGTGCCATGTTAAGGAAGAAGAGCTGGCAGATAGCTTTTGGAATAGGCCTTATGTTTGTCTTAAAACTAATTTTTATTAGTCGTACAGTTTGTGTTTGCAGATGTGTGTTGGAAAATATTTTGTTATCACATCCTGCTTTAATCTCTCTAGTAATTAGGGTAGGCCGGAATGATTTGGGCCACTTCTGAGTTTGTTAGTTTCTCACAACTCCGTGCTCCCATTTTGCTCACAGATGTTATTTTCGATCACGTCTGGATCACGTAGCCCTGCTCAAAGACATCAGAGGTTCAATTTCATAAACCCTAAAAATTGACCCATGTTACCCCTGTTTACCCGAAACAGTGTAATTTCATGTTGTCTCTACCGCGACCAGTTCGAGGCTTACATTTATTACTCTTGCTTCAAGGTTTGGCGAAAGTGGAAGTACCAAAATCAAATTTGAAGACCATCTGGCAGAAGGAAGAGAAATGGGTAAACAAAGAAATCCCAAGCATCCAACTTGTAGACACTGAGCCTACAAAGCCTGCCATTGATATCAGAACTATGTTTACGAAAGCAAAATCAAAAGCACCGAGAGTTCCAAAGCCGAGAGAAGACGAAGCCACGTTTTCGGAAGGGAAATATGTTAAAGTGCCTAAGAGAGGCGAAAATAATATGGCTAATTGTGTAGAGACGAAAAGAAATGCAAAGAAGAAGTCTAGAAAACGTAGAAGTAGAGAAAAGGAAGACGGCGGGAAAGATGAAATTGTGGCATTGGATTCTAGCGTCGAGATTTTGTCGAAGGATGAGGCAGGGCTAAAAAGTACTAATACTATTCAGGAGTCATTTACGAAGATCAGTAAGAAAAGAAGACATCCCAAAAAGAATACTGAGAATACTGATGACGATGAGAATTGTAACAGTGAACAGGAAGAAGAGCTGGTTCCATTGCGAAGACAGAGCTCGAGAAGAGCAGCATTGAAGAATGAAGTGACTGTTTATGAAGATTTCGTTAATGTTGAGCAAGAAATTAATCAGCCGGCCTTGAGGAAATCAAGGAGGGAGAGAAGAAGAAATGCTGATGAAAATAAAGTTAATGATCGTACAGTTGATGAAGAAGTTAGAAATGAAGACAGAGATATTGCTGAGGATTATTTGGCAAGGAAGAAAAGAAAGCGGAAAAAGAAGAGGGCTAGAGCGGGTAGAGGAGATGATGGGAGTGATGCTTCGAATGACAGAGCAGAACCTGATAGTACTGAGTGCCACACTACGCCCAGTCATAGTAAAAGGAGAATAAAAATGTCGGGCAAGAAGGCGAAAGATGAGAATTTGTTGGCATCAAATGAAGACGTTCTTGAAAATCAGGTTTTGAATCCAGCGCAACATGATATTAGAAAGTTATTCGGGAGTGCTAGGCATTCAGTGGAACATAAAGAGAATTTTGAAGGAATTATTGAAGCCAACATCACAGAAGAATGTGAGTCGAATGAGCCTTCAAATGAAGTTATTTCAACCGAGATACGCTGTATTCCAAACGATGAGACCAAAGGACCATCGTTTAACCTTGATGACAAGGAAGAAATAGTTTTGGTAGGGCAAAAACCTACTGTTGATATTCGATCCTTTTTTAAAAATAGTNTTGTAAAAAAGATACAAGTAATACCAGAGGTTTGAAAGAATCCGAATCTTGCATTACAGATGCCTCACAAATGAATGTTTCATCTGTTAAAGATGAAGTTGAAGGATCTCAAAAAGAGAGGAATTTCTTTGATGGAAAGCAGAAGATTGCTGAAGGCTTTGAAAGCAAATGCGATGAAGGAGAAAGTGAAATACCTGCAGATAGGAAGAAAAAACTGGAATTTAGTGAAGAAAAATCGAGATCTAGTTGTAAAGAAATCGAGGAAGTGAAGCTGGGAGAGACAAAAGACATTATAACATTAAAAGATGGCGGAACGAAGGAAGATAGTGCAGGAGAATCAGCTGAGGATGCAGAACAAAGAAGGGTTATTGCATCTCTTAGTAGCAATGATCAAATGTCTGAAACCCCTCGTGCTGTTGGTGAANAATGAAGAGTATTATGTCATACTTCAAGCCTTCTGCTAAGAAACTCAACGAGCGTGATTCTCCAAGTCGAACTTTGAATTCTCCACGTTTGATATCCAAGTCTTCTACTACTGAGCAATCAAAAATCAACGATTCTGATTTTATGAATGGTGACATTGTGAAGAAGCATCTTTTAGGAGATGGACAGAATGAGAGAGATTGTGAGAAAGTGATGCAGTTGAACGAAGAACTGCAAAGTCGGCCATGTGTTGGGAAGCAAGAGATTATTGAAGTATCATTAGGTGCGGAGACTGAATCGAGAAGAAAGGTTGACATTTCTAGTGAGGAAATACCAAAATATAGTAGAGAGGTAGAAAAAGATGTTGTTCTTATTGATAATATTGAATGTGATAGACATAGTGAAACTGAAGATCAGAATCTGGAAGAAAGCGTTGAAAATAGAACTTTGAAGGCCCATATTTCACCAACTGCAACATGTACAAAAGCAAAGCGAAAACGAGGTTCAACGCCAGAGGTGGAGTCTCACACTGAAGAGGAGGCATTGGACGAATGTATTGGAGTAAAGTCTGAAAGTAAGATGAAATTGAGTAAAGCGAAAAGAGTAAAGATAAATGAAGATGGAGCATTGAAGGATATTTCTGTTGTTAATAGCAAAGTGAATTGCAAGAATGTTAACATAAAGCTGGAAAATTTGAATTTAGGAGTTGAGAAAAGGCATGTAAAAGTGAATTTGAAAAAGAATGGTGAATTAGAAAATGATAAGGAATCTACGAACAAAGATAGACTTGATTTGGAAGCCATGAATGTCACAAGCGTTTGTAAAGGCGTTGATGCGAATATTGTTGAGAATTTGACAGTTGAAACACTTGCTATGGAGCACAGGACATCAAATGATGTCATAAGCAATGTTGGAGATGGAGTTGTGCCTGATAGCATTAGTCACAAACTTTGTTCTCCTGATAATAGCTCTTCTGACGAGGAAATAGATGACAATGTCGAGGCTATTTGTGGTTCAGAGGCTGATGTTAATGTCGAGATACCGTCTGATACCGAGGATGGTAATGTTAGTTGTTATGAGCTAGATGACAATACTGGTAATTGTGAGTCAGAAAAAGACATACTGTCTAATGTAGGTGATTCGAGCAAGGAAGGACGACCAGATTCTCACGATGTATCCTCAAAAGAAACAGAACAGTTACTGAGTGATAACAATCTTGATGCTATTTCTGAAAATGCCACTTTGAATGAAGGAACGGAGGGGGATGAAACAGCTAAAGTAATGACCGGACCATTAGATGCGTCTTCGCAACCTAATCACAGACAAGATTTTTCTGTCCGACCTAAGAGAAAGCGAAAAGCAAGCTCATTTTCTCATAGTGACGAATTACTGGAACAAGATGGTAGAAGAAGGTCATCCCGTGTAAAACAAAAGGAAGAACAAAGACTGGAAGAGGACAGGAAGAGAAAAGAAGAGCTAGAAAAGATATCACGTGAAAGTGTAGAACAAAAGAGCCCTGAAGTGAAGAGAAGAAGGAAATCACGAAAAATTGCGGAAGATGCTCCCGATTCTGCAAGAAAGATGACTTCACACAATGAAAAAACAAGAAGTAAAACCCTAGAAATGGGAGAATCAAAAAGTGAGGGTTTTCTTGAGAATGTGGACTTGCCTATACCGGATAGTACCTCAGAAACAAAAACGGGAAATGCAGCGGAGAAGGAAGAAATTACGGTTATAGAACTACCACAGATAGACGAGGACTATATAAATTCTTCTTTGTTGTGGACTGAAAAATATGCTCCCTCAAGTCATGATAATGTTATTGGGAACACGTGTCAGGTGAGGGAGATATTTGAGTGGCTTTCCATTTGGAAAGAGAAGCATGAGCGATTTGTGATGAAGTTCATTACAGGGAATAGCCAAAAGTAAGTAGTTCTATTTGCTTTCAAAAGTACCAACGATTGACACGAGAATGAAGAAGCTTCTCATCCTGATCAGTTGATTGTTGATCAGTTGATTGTTGATCAATTGATTGATGATCAGTTGATTAGTGATCTGTTGATTGGTGATCAGTTGTCTCCTTGCAAGTACGACCCATAGGAAGAGCAGCTTCTTAGATATACTGTATAAATATAATATATGCATATATTTTTGTAAATTATATTTATATGTTATATATATATATATATATATATATATATCTATATATTTACATATATATTTATATATTTATATATTTATATATGTATATATATATATATATATGTATATATATACACATATATATATGTATATATTTGTGTGTATATATATATATATACGTATATATATATATATATATATATATA
>OLMO02000286.1:15306727-15338207 GCA_900291935.2 Cassiopea xamachana | reverse complement strand
AGTGATATGAAATTCTTTTCCAGGGTTTTCCAGGGGATTTTCTGCCAAATTTTAGGGGTTTTCCATGGTATGTTTGACTATGTTTTCGAAAAATATAATTATCACATATAGCTCTTCTGCCTGTACCATCCACCTTTCATTCTGCATTTTACTTGTTCAGTGTTGGAAAAAGAGGCTGCTTGCCACATGACAAATGATGCACTGCTTTTACCCCTCAATAACCTCATAGATTCTCCTCCCCTATATTACAGGAATAAAAAATGCAACAGCACTGCAAGGCCAAAAATTGATGCGTGGAAAATCTGCTTTAGAACATAATGTTTCAGGGGTGGGTTGTAACTTCAGGGTTTTCCAGGGTATTTTCCCAGGGTCAAACAAAATCCTGGGTTTTCCAGGGTTTCCAGGGTTTGTTGGCCACCCTTTTGTGGCCATGCACTTTTTGCAGCCCTGATAAACATTAGTTTAAGCCATAAATATAGGAGACCATAATAAAGAAATAAATTCCTTTCTACTTTAGAAGGCATAAAAATTTTGTCCAATAAATTAACCAACTCATTCAATTCTCCAAAGTTGTAGCTTGTTTTGAAAACCCACAACCAAAAAACATTTCAAGGCTTACAGAAATCACTTTGATTTTAAAGCATATGCTCTTATAGTAATCACTTGGATTTAGCAATTATATATTTATCAATTGGATATAGCAATTTATTTCTTTATATAGTGAAAACACACAATTTTTAAGATAAATTATTTGCTTTAATCATGTTTATAGTTATGAGTAAATATTTTATACCTATTTCAAACACCACAAATTCCCACTGATCAACTATCTTGAAGGCATAAGACATCATGACTTAGCTCTTGGGGTTAAAAAGTCAACAGAGTTCAATGACTGTTGCCAATTTCTGATGAATTGCATCCCTTGCCAGTAGCTCAAGCATGTAAGTCTACAGAAATTGTGCAAGTAAGTCCATAACCAAAAGCACGTATCTTCTAGCACTGGTTGATTATTGCACACACACTTAAAAGTTTCATCTCCCATAATTTAACTTTACAACTATAAACACAGAATATATATTTTACACAAATATAATACAATGTACCATAAATCCTCGAAAAACCCCTGAGAGCTTACTTGAAAAACCTGAATTTTTGGGTGGGGGTTTATTCGAAGGGAGCGCTTATTTGAGGGGGGCTTATTTCAAAGTTTGGCATTTCTATCAATGGATGGATGATAGGCAAACCACATACTTTTCTCAATCAACTAAATAAAAAAGTATAAAAAGGCTATTTCAAAAATTCAATTTATTAGTCAATAACGATTTTTTCACTATCACCACAAACATCGTGTCTCTTTCTGCCTTGTAGTCTCCAGTCAAAGGAAGTAATTCTGTATAGCTGTCATGTGGGGTTTTCTTGAAATAAGATTTTATTCTGTAATTATGCTTCCCTCGAATAAACCCCATGAAGGCTTATTCAAGGGGAGGCTTATTTGCAAAAATAATTTTTACGTAGAGGGCATATTCGAGGGGGGATTATTTGGAGGTGGGGTTTACTTGAGGATTTACGGTGTGCCAAAGACAGCAATAGCCACACCCAGAAGAAAAATCACTGTATTTCAGTCGACTGTCAGCTGGTGTCGAATATACATAAACCTCAACATATACGCGCCGAAGAATATATCATGTTGAAAAATGCCAACAGCAGTGATTTTGTCTTTAAAGAGGGAAGGCTAGAATCATTCTTGGTTAAAACAACAATGAAAACACTACCTTGCTAGGCCTAATCATCATCGTCTTCTGGAACAAATATATCCCACTCCTCCAAAAACTCAGCTCCATGCTTGGACGCAACTGCTCCCAAATACAGAAATGGGATGACAACAGCGAAAACTTTTACAAGGCCTAATCTGACTTGAGATGGTGCTTCTTCAATTAAAGCTGGACCGTTTTTATTATGCAGTAATCGCTGAAATTTCTGAGGCTTTACAAATGGCTGCAAGCCCCTAAGTATAGAAGTAGTTGATCTTCCAACTAATCTTTTTGTGAAGTAAGTAACAATCATAATTCCATTAACTCTGATATGCAGATGCACCTTCTACTTGAATTAATTTGCCCCCACTGAGAGCCTATCAACTTAGGAAATGAGCAATGGCGACCACTTCAAACGTAAGCTCTGAAAACTCGGGGGAGTCAGAGCCCGGCCCCCCAGCAGAAACGGTAGGGACGTGCAACATGAGCGGCGTACTAATGACATTTCTTTATGGAAAAGATTGGAAACTACAGAGAGTTGGTTTTAGAGACGTATGGTAAAGCTTGTATGGACGCAAAAGGTTAGCAATAAAGAGGTATTATTTAGGAAAAGACTGCTAGAGTTTTTGGGATACTGAAAAGAAATGTTTGAAAGCATCATATCAGCGGTAAAAATTCAAGGTAAAAGAGAGAGGAAAACGACTACCATACATCGATAGGTTTTTTCAGATTTCTGAGGTTTTAAAGATTGTTTGAAAATCTTTAAGTCCTTGAGTTGCTTTACAAGCTTCAAAGATTTCTGATAATTGTTCAAACTTCGAGAGCTGTCATTTTTAATGCTGGGTACAGGGGTGGATGTCTGACAACGTGAAGAACATTGCAAACATCAGCATGGCCAGTTTATTAGAACAAGCTCAAGACAGAAATCATTGGCGGAGTTTTGTGGAAAGTGTCACGGCTGGTCAGTAATGACCTTCCCGTCGAGAAGAAGACAGGGGTGGAAGAATGTTAGACAGATGGAGTTTATCTACCCTATTTACTATATTCAGTAATATATGAAGCCCCAGTTTGAAATGCAGGAAAAATTACCTGCCCCAACAATGTTGCTATTTATGTCATTCATTTTTGATCGAAAGATTGAGAGTGCTAAAAATATCTGGATGTGAAGGAACGGAAAATGGAAAACAACAAGGGAGTAATAACAAGGGAGTAAAAGCTACAGAGAACACTCACAGATTATTTCAAACAACTTTTTGCTCGCAAACATTTACTTAGAAAGACTAAGCATTTTATACGTATTTTGTTGGAAAAGTAAACATTTTGCAGTTAGCATGTAACTAATAAGGTGAGAACCCATTAAAAATGTTGATATCACATTATGAATTAGCGGAAAAAGTTGATAACTCGATGAAAAATGGCAGAACATTTGACACCCGTCCAAAAATTCTTTCACCCCTGTACCCAGCATTAAAAATGACAGCTCATTTAGATTTTCAAATACATTTTAGATATTGTTGATATATATATATATATATATATATATATATATATATATATATATATATATATATATATATATATATATATATATATATATATATATATATATATATATATATATATATATATATATATATATATATATATATATATATATATATATATATGCATTTACATATATATTTATATATACTTTATCAACACGTACGATATTTTTTGCACCTCGAATTGGAAGGCCTTGCCATCCATGCAAAGTAAAGGTAGTGTATAATTTTCAGTTGTATATAATCTGCGAGGGTGGAAGCAGAACACGGCATCATCAAACCTATTAGGAAACCAGGAAGGGGAATAGGAGAAGAACCGGAAGGCGAGGGAAATGCAAGGAGAAGAATAATATGAGGTGGGAAGGATAAATTTGAAGAGAGGATTAAATAGAGCAAAAGTGGGCGTATACGACAGGGATGAGAGAAAAAGACAGGAAAAGATAGATATACAGATTCAAAGGTCTAGAGGAACGGAGTGAGGGGGGAGAGGTGTGGAATTGACAAGTTTTCCACCTTTTACCTTATCAAACTGGGGCGCTGGAACAGGGCACAACGGAGGTACTCGCCCCTCCCGCTCTAGTGGAAGTGGGGCAAGCGGGACAAGAATGCCTTATTCGTTAATAGATCAGGGAATATTTTAGAGTACATTCCTCCCATCAAATTTTCAAGAAGCTGTCGAAAATTCAAAATTGTTTACATGACGTTAGATAATTTTCTAAGAGTATGATATCTTTTTACGATATCAGTTCAATGAATTTGCTAAAAACTCCTTTGTGGTTCAAACTTAAAATATCCAGCAAGCTATTGGTGGCGATCAAAAAGGGCGTGTTTGCGTAAAGGGCGTGGCATAATGCCCCACAAGAGAAAGCTGCCCCATTGCTCTGATGTGCTTCTAGCACGCTCGTACTTAAATAAATCTAGAAGAGCCAGAGCAGTGAAAAAAGCAGATCGTCAAAATCCAACATTACCAGACTTAGAGGAAAAGAGAGCTGAAAGAAACTCAATCTCATTCTACACAAATCTTTTAAAGCATATCAAATGCTTTATTAATAAATAAACGTAACAATATCTCATAACAAAATTATAGCACTTGAAAAACAATACACTAAGCATTTTCCCTTCACTATGTTGTTTACAAAGTTCATGATACGGCAGTCCATATGGAAGCAACGGATTTTAACTTAATTGCAAAAATTACACATAAATTAATTTGGAAGTATATAGATATTTTAAGATCATTGACAGTAAAAATACAAAGAGAAGGGAAGTCAACTACTCATACATTACATAACTTAATAATTTCGTCAAAAATTAAAACAAAAGCCTGTTGCTCTCATTTTTGCAAACATGGAGCCAAATATGATAAAAATGTTTTTCTGACTTCAATGTTACTGACAACGGCATGTATCTATAAAAGCTTGAAAAGCAAGTCATATATCCAAAATAAATAATATCTGTAAGTACTTTTAACACCGGTTTGAAAATCAAAAGCCTTGGAATTAAACACGTCGGTTGTGACACCAGCACATCCGAATTATAATTCTGCGTTGATTACAAAGTTTCCTAATTAAAACTGATGAAGCCCATAGCATCTACAATAGTCGCCAAAAGTCCTGGAACAATTTGCTTACTTTCATTCTGCACTTAATACTCACCCCCTCCCCCTAAACAATTTGGGTTTCTGGGAAAAGCAGAGTTCTCGATAGTGCTAGAATCAGTATCGTTGATGTTGTCGTTGTTGTTGCTGAACTTCGAACTTTGGCCTATTTACGATACACAATGCTGTCTCACTTCGAGAGTGATAGATCTCATTATCCATATTCATCATTGTGTTTAAACATTCATGTGTTGATATTTGCATCAATAGATGTTGTGAGGCAGTATATTTTTTGGATACCTAGCACATTGTTACAAATAGAAGGCGGCTACTGGCAATTTGACCAACTTTCTTGCAAGTTCTAACATATTTGGGGGGCGTGACGCCCCCACGGAGAGGTTTCAAAAGAAGACGGCAACCGGCAATTTATCGCCGGCTACTTCTGCCAAAATTGCCGTCTACTTTGACCTAAAACAACGTCTAAAAGTACTCTAGAACACTGAATAACAGTCCCCTCACGATCATTAATTTTTCGAATTTTTTCCAACCCCCCTTGCTATTCCAACTCCTTTTTTATTAAATTTAAAGAATCTGAAATCAGCTGAAAGAAAAATTCTCCACCCCCCCATTACTACCCCCCCCCCGATTATTCAGTACTATAGAGTACACATAATGGGAGGCCCTCCTTCAGGAACAGTCACCTAATATTCATGAAAAGCCGCTTACTCTCAATATTGTTGAAAACTCTTGAGAAGTACATGAAGTAATGGAATAATTTCACGTCCACAATCAAGCCAAGTGCCTGAGTAGCCGTGGCCTAGCGGTAATGCACTCGACTCAGACCAACATGGTCCTAGGTTCAAGGCATATCGCAGGCCATTGGTGACGTCAGGAAGGGCATCCGGTCCTAAATGCTCCCGCCAGAACTAAATTCCTTTCAGAGGCACCCTCCAAGCCCCAAGGAATTGGGGGAAACGGAGGTAAATCGAGAGAATGAAGCCAAGTGCCTCGTCAACAGCTCCGCATTGTTCTAAGGGGGAAGGAGTGTGTGCAAGCACAATGACTTAAATGCTGAGAGGACTATATTTTTTCATAATTTTTTATGACTGTTCCAGGAACTTTTAGCAACTATAGTAGCTTCATGAAAAAACAACAGGCATTTCAAAATCTATATCCAGCTCATAAAAACACGCTGCAATTTCCATAATGAATCACTGCAGCACGATCACTCTGGTATTACATCTATAGATCAATGTTATGTACAGAAGACTCTGGAAACAAGGCAAACGTTTATGCCCTCACTACAAAGAACCGCAGCTGTGTGGCCTAACGATGCCATGATTTTGGAAAGGATCTTTGGCTTGGCTAAACTGAAGTCGATTTGCTGAGTTTCGCTGCTTTGTAAGCTTCCTTCTTCAGTCTGAGGAATATCTCTCCTTTTTCCCATGGATTCTGCAGGCTAAGTAGCTTCAAATCATCCCGCAAGCATCTTTCCTTCGCGCCAGAAACAACCACAAGTCCTAGGAAGCTTGTACGATCTGATGACGATTCGAAAAATGACCGACTAGGCTCTTTAACGTACTTCAGAATGTTTTGCGAAGCAAGAAGAATTATTTCATGTACAGTTGTCTCTTTTGTCACTAATATCTCCACAAATTCATTATCAAATACTCCAATTTCTTGAGTTCCATACACTTTTATTAAAGAGTTTATACTTTTAATGCCGTTCCTCGGCTCGTTCGAACTCCAATTAGGAGCCGATGGCGAATTATTTGGTTCTATCGACCTTTTTGATATGGGCGATTCAACGGATGGTTCTTTGTAAATATACTCTGAATCATACAAACAACCTACCATAACACCGCAGTTACAATTTTTGTCACGTGCCAATTGTACTACATCCAATACCCAGCGTGCATTGTGCCACTGAGTGTCAACGTCCTGTTGAAAGCCATTTATAGAGGCCTGCCTCTCTTTGGCTAATTTAGATTCCGAGGGAGATAGTGCTTCTCGCACCGATTGCAAACAAGCGAAAGTCTCCATTTCCAAGATTGAAGAAGCACGTGCATACGTTCGCATAATGTCCGGTTGAAAGGTATTTGTGTTTATAAGTTCAAATGTCTGTATGGGTATGGATATGTAACTGGATAAGGCATGGAACAAATCACTTTGCCCAGGAATAGTACACATATCATCGACAGGTGGCAAGATAAGAATAATAAGCACGTTTTCATTTAGTTCTATTACTTCTTTGTCATAGATACGATGACAGTTGGCATACTACGAAAAAAAGAAGGCTTTAATAGTTCAAGAGATTTTAATCAGAAGGGAAATAAAAAGCATGTCAAGAAGATCTAAATCTACTTTTATAAGTACGAGATAATGAATGTACAAAGGAGTGAATGAAAGAATGAAGAAGTAAGCAAGGGGTTGATTTAGTAAGTGAGTAAATAAAGAAATGAATGAACGGGTGAATTAATAAAGAGATGAAAGATTAAGGAAGTATATTAACTCATGGATAAAAATATGAATGAATGAATGAGTGAGTGAATGAATGAATGAATTAAGAAATGACTGAGCGAACATATGTGAATGAATGAACAAAGAAACGAATGAAGGAATAATTGAATGAATATGGAAAGTAATGAATGAATGAATGAATGAATGAATGAATGAGTAGGTGACGAATTGATGCATTCCATATGAACCAATCAAGGTACAAAAGTGAAGTTAATTTCCTCCAGCTTTTGGTGTAAAATATGGGTGCAATGTTTGCCTACAAAATCCACTGGTCACAGAAAATTTATCAACAAAACAGCAAACATAATGCCCAACCAATCACTAAAAAACTACGTCAATAAATTGAATCTGTTTCCAACAAATTTTTAAAAAGTAAAACAGAGATAAAAATCACATTTACCTCATCATCGATGCCTAAATTTGAAAACAACTTTTGCGCAGCTGCTTTGAGTTTACTTTCAAATGCAACACCAGATGGGGTGCTTTCCAACTTTTGCTCCTTTACAAAAATGACATTTAAATATACTAAATGCATAATTATATTCTTTAAGCATACAGTAAGGCACAATCAAAGTTTAAGAGAGGTGATTACAATCTCTTACAGAAGTAGGCTATTAGGCGCGAGTGTAAAGTCATCCAGTGATCAGTATTTTCAATAGTTTTTGAAGTAGGAGTGGCGTTTATCTGAGTAGGAGTTACAAGGCCCTAACACCATTGACAGTTTATTTATTGTATCATTTAACCTAAGGGAAAGCAGGCGTCGCAAACCAAAAAGTTGCCGTCGATTTTGAAGGCCTACTTTAAAAACACTGGGAATAGAGTGTAAGTGAAAAGCTAATTGCTTACCAAACCACTTCCTAAAGAATGTATCCATAACCAGTCTTCTCTAAAATTAATTAGAGATATTCATCAGACAATCAGTTGACTTCATATGATTATAAACAACACAGAAGAATAACTTCCACTATCAGGAGAAATAATTCCAATAATAAAACATTTACAAGTTTCTTTTTTATAAGAAAAAAGTT
Organism: Cassiopea xamachana; assembly: GCA_900291935.2. NCBI lineage: Eukaryota > Metazoa > Cnidaria > Scyphozoa > Rhizostomeae > Cassiopeidae > Cassiopea > Cassiopea xamachana. Next base: position 15,329,767 of record OLMO02000286.1, on the reverse strand, counting down.
TATAAGAAAATGAGACTCAAATCGTCAAAATCTTAAGAAAATCTTAAGAAAATCACGAGGCTTAGTTTCCAAAATTAAGCTTTTTTATTGGCCAAAAATCGATATTTCGTCATTATTGCATTCAAAATGTTAAAGATGGAATTCAAATTCAAGTGTGCAATGTTAGTAACGAATGTTTAACCCATTTTAGCCAGTTTATTTCAGAAAAAGTTAAGAAAAATTTAAGAAAATCTCGGGCTCAATTTCGGGAAAAGCCAACAAAATTGAGGCTCAAGCAAAATTACAGTTTTCTTATAAAAAAGCATGTAATTTGATAGTAAAAGATACGTAAGGCAAACAGCTATTCTGGAATTTACTAGTAAATGCAGAAAAGTTTGCCTATATCTGGGACAGAGTTCAAAGTAACAGAGAAATGTTTGAGTCGTCTGCTGTCAAATTCACACGCCATTCCATTTCTCCTTTCCCTGCATACCTGCAATACTTCTTTCTTTCCAGCATATCTTCTATATTTCTTTTCAACAAGAATGTGAGAGGCGAGGAGGAGACAGAAGACAGGAGTCAAAGGGCAGAAGGAAATACATTATAATATTTATTAACACTGACTCTAGGGTACATCCAAAACTTCTTTGAAAATCGAAGATTAAGAAAAAGTAAAAATCATTTACTTCGTTACACTTGGGATGTCTCTAATTTTCACATGTGGTAACATGTTTGGATGGTTTTCTGGAACAACAATAGAGAGTGCATCGACTGTCGTTCGGAGCTTCAAGTAGCCAAGATAAAGGCCCCTTTAAAGTAGAAGCAAATAGTGAATTAGAGATGGAAGGGTACATTGAAAATAGCGATTGAATATAAAAAAGAGCGAATGAATGAATAAGGGAATAAGAGAATTAATAAACTATCGATACAAAAAGGAAAATCAATCAATCATTCAATCAATCACTCAATCGATCGAGGAATCAATCAATCAATCAATCAACCAACCAATCAATCAATCACTATAAATGTCAAGAATTCTTGAAAACGAAACATACTGCTTACCTAGATATGGGTAATTTGCTGCGACGCTGATATGTTACCTGATCCTGCAAAGACAGAAAACACATAAGACAGTACTCCTCGCAACCAAGATAAAGTACAAAATGGTCATGACGAAGTGCAACCCATCAGAACGTGCTACTACCATTCACAAAACCCTACCCCCCGAGAAGATTATTGAAGAGTTCAATCCCTAACTCTACCCCTAAACCAGCATCTATCCCTAACCTTAACTCATAACCCTTTCTCTATCCCTAACCCGAGCCCAACCTATGTCTGTGCTCTAATAGGTCGCATTTCGCATTGACCGTAATCTAGATGCGATATGATGAAAGACAACGTCCACAAAAGTGTTATCATCACAATTTCTTCACTATATGCTGCATTGCGCACGCGTTTTTACCTCTCGTTCAAACAAAACAGCTTCGACTTGAAATATGGAATAGCTTGTGACTCTGGCATAATTTTATGAAAAGTTTAGCTTAGTTCTAATTTTGAGATCAAGTAAAATTGAAGCTAACAGTCAACAAAAGGGATGCATTCTGAGGTACCTGCAAGGATGGAATAAGCCGCTGAGGAACAATTGACTCTTGGAGAGAGTTGCTCTTTTTCTGGAGTTTTGAAATCGGGACCCATTTCATCGTAGTCAGCTTAGAACCACAATCACTTTTCTAAACAAAATATATTACTTTAAACGTAGTTTAAATAAATTATAAACAACTGCTGGTTGCTACACACGAAAGATTAACCACTCTATAATGGAGATGATTTTTTAAAATGTCATCACAAGACGTCGCTAATGAACATTGCAATTAAAATCCAGAGTTGCATGAAGGTAAATTGTAGTTCAAAAAGAATTTCATGAAAAGGATCACTCTTAGAAATCACAGTAAAAAATCTATGCTGAAGTGTTAATGAAAAAATTAAAAGCCAATACGAGCCATGATGGATTCGTTGTGCAGGATGAAAATTGCCCAACTATTTTCATAATTGTTGGGGATACGAATCCTTTAAGTTTACGAGCTATTGGTCATTCCCCTAAGGGAATCTAAGAGCATGCGTAGAAGGCTTATTTCCAGTTTGCTTGAAAGTGGGCAGTACAATGTGATAGTGCATGGCTTGCGCATGGCAATAGATTCCCCGGCCAATGATTGGCCTTAAACTTCAATGGTGTAACAATAGGTTTCAACAATAGCGGCAGTCCTCGGTGTCCTCAACAAATAAGACTTGGATGCGAAAAGAGAATAGAACCAAGAGATGTAATGTTTTAAAGATGAAATATGTGTAAAATTAAAGTAAACTAACCTTAATATCATTGATTGTAAGCAGCAATATGCTCCCATGAGCATCTTTGAACATTTTGTAATATAAAACCCCCAAATCTTGAACGCCAGTAGCATTCTGAGAAGACAAAAATAAATCAAGTAAAGGGAGATCACAATAACTCTAAGAAAGACATACAGTTAATTCATGTCAAATATATCCACATTTATACGTTTTGTTTTATAAGAAAACCGTCATTTTGTCTGAGTCTCAATTTTCTTAACCTTTTCCCGAAATTGAGCCTGAGATTTTCTAAAACTTTTCTCAACTTTTCTGAAATAAACTGGCTAAAATGGGTTAAAAATTTGTCATTAATATTGTATGCTTGAATTTGAATGTCATCTTTAACATTTTGAATGCAATAACGACGAAATATCGATTTCTGGCCAATAAGAACACTAGATTTTGGAAATTGAGTCTCGTGATTTTCTTAACATTTTCTTAAGATTTTGACCATATGAGCCTCATTTTCTTATAAAGTTTTTTCTTATAAAAAAACATGTAAACTGGTGGATGGGGGCAGAGACAAGGATAGAATGTCTTTCATCCTCAGAAAGATTATATGCCGAGAATCGCTTGACAGTTCTGCTTTCCAAATTGTTTACTACGCAACTACACAAGGTAGTGTTGTGACTAGTCTGATAATACCCTTTGTTGTGCAGTACAGTAAATAGCTTAAGTGGATTTAGGGGGGGACAAGGATGTAAAATCAATGAGTAAAACTGACAGTTAGAGCAGTGTATGGCCCCGTTTACACTATACCGGATAGCTATCGTCGCTCCACGAGTTTTCTATCGGATATGGGGTACCATTTACATCATGCTAAAGCTATCCGGTAGGAGACGCTCCTCAAATGAGAGGGAAAATCACTTCGCTCTGTAGGTGACATGAAAGTCACACCGTAATGTTGTGACGCTATCCGGTATAGTATAAACGATCGCCCTATTCGACAGAGGTCATTCCATGACACAACGCGACGCTATCAACCGGTATAGTGTAAATGGAGCGTATATTAAATCTTACTTAATCATTGTGGCGCAATGCTCTCTGCCCTCCCCCATTTTCTATAGGCCTTTTGTCTACGTCATAAGTATGAGGACCACCATCAACACCCCATGATCATCAACACTACCATCATGACCACACGATAGAAAGTAAACAATTATAAACGTATACAAAGCCAAAAAGCTCCCCCCCCAAATAGCAAAAATATAGAAAGAAATAAGGCGTACTGTCTACCTGAAGAGCCATGCTGGCTTGTAGAAGTTTTCGTCGAATTTGGATTGCATGCGATGAGTGAACTTTAGTTGAATCGGACAACATATGGTGTACGTCTTCCCATGTACAACTCACCTAGAGTAACGAATATTAACAACTATCAGTATGATGAAGGGAGAGACAGCCAGCTCATGTCCGGAAAAAATAGGTACAAGAGCGTCAAATCGCACGTGTGCCTTTGTCTGCACGAGGGATTGGTTTTAATTACTTGGAATTACGCGTCGGTCCAAGATTCGTGTATCAAAAATACAGTGCTTCTTGTCGCTCGAAATACAGAGTTTCTTGTTGCTGAAGCATGTCTAATGTCTCATTTAGGATAAAACAGGATAAGGCAGAGTTATGAAAGCAAAAGGTGACAGTCACTAGTGTTGCAGTTGCAATAGCAAAGCTCCTATTTGGCATGTGCGATTGCACAGTTGATAATGATGTTTGCACTGGGGGTTTTTCTCTTCTGCGGGGGATTTTGCACGTCTGTGGACATGCACACGTGTGATCGCACGTGTCTTCAGGCATGGACTGGAAAATAATGATAAATGACTTTCACAAATGATAAGGAAAGAAACACGCAGCATTTATCAATCATTGGACAAAACTAATTCCTAGATTGTCTGTACAAGTTGTTAGCAAAACTATTACAAGCCAAATAATCATTGAAAAGGTAATGAAAATAATGACAATCACGCGATGATTGATGAGAATATTGAAAGAAAAGACGACTTCTGCCAACGATAAGTGAAGGTGAATGAATGGTATGGCTGAAGGTGATGGAATATGATTGAGGATGATTGAAGAAAAGTGCCAATGATTCATCATGTTTACTGATTATGATAACAACAAAGACTGCTCCTGGTTGCGAAGCTTTGATCAACATTGATAAACAAGTGCTTGAAGCCTATGGTAGAAATCATTTTCAGCAATGACTAGCCAACAAGAAAAACGCAGCAGCAAATAACAATTCATGATCACAACAATAAGGTTTAGTAGCAGTTTTTTATGAAAAGTCAGAGAGGGCAAAAGGGCTCAATTTGGTGAGTAATTAAGAACAAACAGGTATACTCGACAACTAATTGGGATATTTGTTGATTACAGAAAACTGAGGCTTAAGCAAGAAAATTCTTTTTTTATTAAAAAATCGTGTATTTGGCCATTGGTTTAACTACTTTTGTCGAGGAGTTTCTGACTCGATGACACTTGGAGGGTACTTCGTTCCCCTTAACACCCTAAAATCCAATACTCTTGTTTCTTGAGGTTGGATTGCAAGTACGATGACGTACCTTTGCAAGCCAATAAAATTCGTGTGTGAATGATTTTGAGTAATTATCATCAACTTCTACAAACGGAATGTTGTCATCGATAGTCACTAAAATTCTGTCATCTTCTTCGTTGTAGAGCATTGCAGCGAGGTATATGCCACGGCTAAAAGTGAATCAGAATCTTCTTTGAAAAGTTGTGAGTACAAATGAGCATCAAAATACTCTTGGCAATAACACAACATGGCGTATTTAATTGTGATAGGAATGGGCCTAAATTTAGCTGTGAGCCCACATTTGTTGTCAAATTCCTGAATTGGTATTGACTAATATGGTAAGGACCAGAGTGATGGCCCAGTGGTAGAGCGTCTGCCTCACAACCGGTAGGTCGTGGGTTCCAGTCCCGGCCAAGTCATACCAAAGACTTTAAAAATGGTGCTCACTGCCTTCTCGTCTGGCGCTTGGCATATGAGAATGGAGTGGGAAGTTAAACTCGCGGAGCTACCAATGGACCAGCCCCCTGCTGTAGCTTTCACTGCATTCGCAGACGCGTGGCCTAGGGCTATAGAAACGGAGATAAGCGCCGCCCTATGCGCCATTGGGCGCGGGAAAGGACGTTGTCTTGAATATGGCAAGGAGAATGTAGATGTGATCAGCGCTCTTAGCCAATCACGACTTGAAACATATGCCAAAATAACATACGTTTCACATAGTATAGGTATCTGGAAAACTAAAGGTAAATGCAGGTTAGTTTGGTGGTAGGTAGAATGGTTAGTTAGCCAATTCCTTTCCTAGCCGCTTCTATATACACAGTATCCCCCAATCACTGCTAGGTGGATAGTAAATGAGCATTCAGCTACAGCTCAGTGTGTCTCGAACTGTCAAACTTCTGCCACAGTAAATAAGCACTCGATACACTGTAAGACTCGTTTTCAAAACACAATTTCACCCCAAACTCAGTCCAGATTGCCAATTCACCCCTAAACTCGCACCAGGCCTTATAGACATGATAAGATGCAATTCAATCTGTTTCTACAAATTCCTGCCCGTGCTTACTCTCAGAAACGTATCCCAAAAAGGCTCTGCTAAACGGGTAACTATTGACAATATGATAAGCTCAGCAATTATTCCAAAAGTCCTACTGTGGCAACTGCTAACGTAATCGATATTTACATGATGTAAACAAATTGCTAATACTCGAATTCTCATAAAACTTTAACTGCTGAAATGTTATTGGATCATAACTGCTGCTTAGCTGCATCGGCAAAACTCTCTTGAGGAGACGACGTAATGAATTACGTCAGTTCGTATTAAATGGTTCAACAGGAAAACTATTTACTTCTTCAACTTAGCAATTTGTCTTCTGACTCAATTAATTGATGAACGTCTCAAAGTTAGGAGAACGTGCTTCGATCGATCCTGGAAAGAGGCCAGAGTTAAAGAAGACAAAACAACAGTGGCCACTAAGAAAATGTCCTTAGGGGAACAAAATGCTGGCTGACAATAGCGTTAGACTATTGTTACGATGCTGTAACGGCCTAAATAAAGCAATTAAATTTAAGTACAACAGACAAGCAGGTTTCAAAACAAGATGATCTAAAGACAGTGCTAAATTAATTAACCAATCTGATATAAAAATAGATATTTATTTGAAAGTCTCCAAATTATGCATAACTTGAAACACAAGTCTTCGGGCATATTTCTAGTCCGTAAGAATAACAGTTGCTAGGATACAATTACTTATAGCCTGAGTGCGAAGCATGAATTTGAGAAAAGAAAATCATGGCTACATTCAGGAAATATAGGAAAGGTAGCTAAGCTGAAGATGAAACAGTGTTTTTTTTTAAATTAGCGATGAGTTAGTGTCAATGGAGAAGAAATAAAAGCTTTGTAAATATCTAGTCCACCACAATGGAAGAAAATAAACCAGATCATGTAGCAGAAATTATTCCAAAAACTGCCAAGAAAAGATCCCAAAATACATCTAACAAATACGTGGAGAATATAACCAGAAAATATAGCTTGATTTTGTCTTTAATAAGAGGAACAGCATATTCATAGTGGTAATTGCTTCATGCCTAAAACACCGAAGTGGAAATAAATAATCGCTCTACCCAATCACTGCCCTATGTTAGAAAGCAAATCGGAAATTGCACGCCTTATCTCCGATTTCTAGTTATGTTAATAGTGAAAAATTAAGTTATGATAGCGCTCTTACTATCTCAAATTAATTACTGTTCCTAGTACCACTTATTTATATTTATGATTAACATATAGATTATTACTTTCTCAATAAAAATGCAACTTTTAGTCTTGAAACTTTAACGAACTTAATCTTGTAATGATTATTACATATACATATATATGTATATGTATATAAATATATATATATAAACAGATATATATTATATAAACATATATTTATATACATTATATATATATATATATACATTATATACATTATATATATATATATATATATATATATATATATATATATATATATATATATATATATATATATATATATATATATATATATATACATATGAGAGTTGTGTGTTTGTGAGAGTGTCAGTAATTCAAAGGAAGACAACAAGACCTACCCTTTGATTCGTTTCAATAACTTTGGCGCCGAATGAAAGACAAAATTCGTGTATTTTGACATGGTTCGGAAAACTGATCCTTTCCTACCAAATTTCGGTGAGTCTTTGGTAAAAGCGGTTGGTGAAGATGACGTCTTTGACACCGACGCTGAATAACAGGAGCAAAATAAGCAACAGAAAAATTACATATCAAATGACATCATAACCAAGCTGGACCAAGCAATAATAACCTTTGCAATAAGCTAGCATTTATCGAATTACTACGAAAACAACCTGAAAAGTTTCTTAGGTCTCAATCAAACCTCCAGCATTGAGCTTTCTTAGCTTTTGAGCAGTCAAGCACTACACATTTTTTCTTATTTATAAGAAAATGTTCATAAAGTAGTAATCGACTGTTCAAAAAGCTAAGAAAGTTCAGCACTGCATGTTTGAGACCTAAGAAAGTTTAAAAGTGTACATAAGTTTTAAGCATTTGACTGTGTACAAAATGTCACGTATGTGACGTTGGCTACCATCTGCTATTTACTAAGATGTATCACCATTTCAGGTGCACAGGGAGCATTTCACTTTCCTCTCATATACATGTGCAAAGCATCAGAACTCAACAAATTCTTGCTAAGAAAGTCTTAAGAAAGTTTGATACTGGAATCCAGAAAAAGTTAAGTTTTAGTACTGGGTGATAAAAAACTTTCTTATAAAATAAAAAACGTGTACCTTCATACAAATCACTTTCTTATAACAAAGAGGTGCTAACAATGAGTGAACACTATGAACAAAATAGTCAAAATATCGGGTAAATATGATCACCAATGATACACAAAGGAATGCAAAAGGCTAATATACTTTATATAATTTCACTCACTTGGATTTGGGTCTTCCTGGGTCGCTGTTGTGAAATCCAGGATTTGTTGAAGAAGTTCTTCTAGCTTTTCTTTGCAGCCAATATAATGAGGTTTACTATTGTTCAATTCGTGCCAAGCTAAAACAACACGAAAAGCATTCAACAAATTCCAGAGAATTGAAGAACTGTGTTTGCTTACATTCTACTGAACAGTTACGTTCTACAATAAACTTCTCTCCGACATTGCCTAAAGGTAAGATAAACTTATAATAAAAAGTTTATCCATAATATTGCTCTCTTGATAGAAAAGGATTCCAACAATGCCCCACAAAATGTGTCCTTGGATTGTCAGACATCTAACTGGTTCAAATTGAACAGAAAATATTTTAGAATAGGGGCGTATGGAAAATGTGTAACACAACAAAATAACTTTAAAGTTTTGGATTCAATGAATCAAAATCACTTACACGATGGGACAACATAGGGTGGGTCAGGCGTAACTGGAGATCCGAATCCTTTCAAGTTGCCAACTCGAACTTGGATGTACCATTTCTTGCTCTGAAATTTACAAAATTGCACGTCAAAGCAAATGAGCAATGAATGCTATACGTGGATTTTTGTGAACGAGGTCATCTGTTTTAAAAAGTCAACTCCATACTGTCCGTTTCTGCACCCACAAAGCAGCTGATATTTCTAGTAACTTGTGTTGGAATGGTGCGGCTTGAAGGTGGGTCAAGGGACAGTGCGGCTTGAAGGATGGTTAAAGGACATAAGGCCTATCCAAAATGTTGAAATAACATTGCATTCAAAGAATTAATTTTCATGCCCTTGCCAGCTACTCCATACCTAGGAATATACGTATTTTTATTTTTAAGAAAGTTATTTTCGCCCAGTAATGAAACTTCCTTAACTTTTTTGCAATTCCAGTATCAAAGCTTTCTTCAGACTTTCTTGGCAAAAATTTATGAGTTCCAGCGTTTTTGCGCATGCACATTAATGGAAAGTGAAAAAGCTCCATGTACGCTTGAAATGATGATAAACCTTCGTAAATAACAGAAGTTTAACTGTTAGAGGGCAGCTAACATAGCACATATAACATTTTATAATACACAGATAAATCAAATTTTAAACACATAGACACTAAAAACCTTTCGTAGGTCTCAAAAATCCAGTACTGAACTCTTTAAACTTTTCGTGCAGCTGAGTGCTACTTTCTTAAAAACCACTTTCTTATTAAAAAAAACGTGTGTTCATGACTTTGAAGGTGGAAATTCAACACAAAAGATGCCTGCATGGATCATAAAAATTTCTACCTTTTCAAGCCCATTGATAGTATACTGCAAATTTCGCACATCCATGACTATCTTCTCTCCTTTTATAGTCTTGAAGTCTTCATCAGTGCTCCATTCAACTGCAAATAAAGTTAAAAGATCATAACAATGAGACTTCAGAAAATCGCAAACAACAATATTGAACAATTCCAAAAATAATTGTTTCCGTGGCTAAACATCAGAGATTTATAACGTGGCAATTATTACACTAATTGGTGAATTGGTAATTTTGATTACTATAGAACTGTAAAAAATAATTGGTCTTTCTCAATGATGTGAAGCAAAACAAAGGTGGGGTGTGGAAAAGTGAAATCTCATGTGGGGCTAATAATTTAATAGATACTTGGCAACATATCAAGGTAAAAACGGCAATAAAGAAAGGGCATATTATTTTGACTCTTATTAATCAAATGAATGACATATATGTTGACATTGTGACGTAAACTGTTGACACTATCCAACATAATATTTAGATATACACGGTGTGAGCCATCATGAGTAGAAGAGAATATGTACACTTGAGTTAGCGGGGTGAGTGGCCAAGCGGCCCAGCCAGTTCCATTAGCTTAACTGAAGTGAAGCATGACTGTGTACGGTCAGAAACTGTATGGGTGACCGAAAAAACAGCTCACTCTGTCGTCCTTCGGAAGGGACGTTAAATTAGGGGCCCCATGCCTGGATGCGGCATGCATAGTAGGCCTAAATTAGCTGAAAAAGCTAGGTATAACAGCCTAATCAAAATAACTTAAACAAACAAATAAACAAAAACTTCAAAATAATTAAGCTGTACAACCAAATGAGCTCTGCTGCCATGTAGCAAAGGAGCAGGATGGAAAATTGTCCAAGGAATAAAAACAGCAATATATTCTCACCCCTCCCCCAATTCCCCCACTCCTTTGAGAAAGGGAATAAAGTAACAAATGTAGTTGCACAGCAGAGCAGGGCGTAAGAAAAACAACACTGAATAGAACAGAAAGAGAACGATGGTATAAAGCCATTGCAGAAACTACAGCACAGTATAGTATACCAAAGTACAGTACAGTATGCATGGCTGCCTGCCACAGAAAATGAAAACCAAAATTCCCTGACGTATCCCCGACTGTTCCCTTATCAAAGGGGCAGTGTCAGCCGGGAGGAATTCAGTCGGCTACACCAATTAAAAGCCACGCCTTCTGTGGCCACACCCATTTTACTACAAGGATGTTGACTATCTAGAGTAAGCCAAAAATAACTCCCTTACTTTTCTATGAATTAGATGATTTTTCAACACTTTTCTCTGGCTTCCAGGTTTTCAATGGCTATTGACTTTCTTAAAACATTGACATTTTTTAGGTTATCCATGTTCTGTGCCAACCATGGTATAATACAGTACAGTACAGTACAGTACAGTACAATGCAGAAGAGTACAGTATACACGTTTTTTTATAAGAAAAAAGTTTATAAGAAAATGAGGCTCAAATGGTCAAAATCTTAAGAAAATCGTAAGAAAATCACCAGGCTCAATTTCCACAATTTAGTGTTTTTATAGGCCAAAAATCGGTACTTCGTCGTTATTGCATTCAAAATGCTAAAGATGGAAATCAAATTCAAGTATACAATATCAATAACGAAAGTGTAAACCATTTTAGCCAGTTTATTTCAGTAAAAGTTATGAAAAATTTAAGAAAACCTGAGGTTCAATTTCGGGAAAAGTTAAGAAAATTGAGGCTCAGGTAAAATAATTGTTTTCTTATAAAAAAAAATACGTGTAGTTCATTACAGTACAGTGTAGCACCGTGCAGTACAAATCAGTCAGGGTTGTAATGTAATGTATGTAATGTAATGGATTATTTATACACGAAAAAAATAGCCCTTCAGCAACTAAAATATTACATATATACACTATAAATAATATATTAAGAAAAAAGAAATTAACAGGCATAATGGCGAGTAATACTAATATTGCTGCTCTTCCAGGGGGTCGTGTCTTCCAGGGGGTTGCTGCTCTTCCAAGGGTTCGTACAAGCTACTTTCAAAAATTTCCAAAACCAATCCAAAACTTTCCCAAAGCCAAATAACCAAATTTCCAAAACCATGAAGCTACTTTTCATCTGCATTTTGAAACCCCATAAAAATAGAAAACCGTTATCTTCGACGATATTTTTTATAATTTATCGGTGGAGTATGTTTTGTATTATGAATAGTAAAACGAATAAAGATAATATATACAGTGATTAATATGACAATGAGCTACATCCATTTTAGGATATTTTTAGAATTTTTCCAAACAAAAATCCATAACAATTTCCATGGCCATTTTCAAAATCCTCTCCTTTCAAAAACTTTCCAGGTCCTGGAAAATAGCATTTTCAATTTCCATAACCTTCCAAAACTTTCCAACATCCGTATGGACCCTGATTAATACAGCACGCAGTGATTAAATTGTGTATTACACCATTATCCTTGACTATACCTTTATACTTGGTAACGACGTCTCGTCTTCTTTGCTTTCCTGGAGTTATTAACACAATAACTGATTGGTCAGATAATGGAGCTGCAGATACAACCGGAACCTCGACAGGAGTTTCTATGGAAAAGGTAATGAGTCANATTAAGAAAAACTTCTACTAGATGATAAGTCAATTAAGGTAGCATGATGGCCAAGGGGGCCAAGGAGGGAACTGCCCCCTTGAGAAAATTTTGCCGCCAAAGTGACATAGTGATTTTTCATTATATTCCGGGGAGCTAGTTTTTCAATTTGAGTTGACACTGAGTGTTACTTTTCATAATAATAAAATGAGTATCTATTTGTTTTAAGCTTCTTACCTGCATTCATGTAAGTATTCTGCATGATTCGCAACATATACAAACGCCATTCCCATTCTCTCAGTTGCCTTTCGCTCTCCTGTTAGTAAAAGTGTTCAGAATTAAAAGCAGACGCAACAGATAGGTATGGTGCAAAAAACAGAACTTGACTACTCTGTCTAGTGCACTATTTACAATCAGGAATGATTTTTAGGGGGCTCAAGGGGGCGGGGTCCCTCTTGTTCAAATTCTTGTCCATTTTTGGGGGACTCAGTCTCCCTTCAAATTTTTGAAATAATCGTACTTTTCAACGTGCATTGATCTTGCTCCCAATGTTTTGCATTTTATCGCTATGATGAATTTCATCACTGCTACATAGCTATTGAGATCTTTCAAGATGTTGGCTTGTATATTTTATCACAATTAGACTAAATAATTGTCTTTTTCCTCAAAAATATGGGCGTAGCTAAAATAGACCACACCCACTTTAAGACATTGCACCTAGTCCCCCCTCCCTTGTTAAAATTTTTAGAAATCACCCCTGTCTACAGTACTGGCTGTCTTAATTTGATTGTGACTGAATAAATTCTAAATTATTCTCCTGCTTTCATAATATACCTTAATTAGGTTAGGTAAACGAACCTACACGAACTAGCCCTACTAACTATTTCAAATCATCTGTATGGATTTTAGAAGGTGCAGAGCTTGTGGAGTACAATACTGAAAGCACAGAGAATAACTCGTGAGAGAATCAATGTGCTTAAGCTCACACAAGTACACAAACAGCAAGATCCTAGAGAGCTGGGTTGTGCTTAGGCATGATAAATCCAAAGAAAATTTGTTCTATAAGGATTCTTAACATGAAATAAAGAAAGCAAAAATATTGAGTCAAATGGGCTGGATTTCACATATTTTAAGTATAACTTTCCAATAAATATGACAACCAACCCTGGAAAAAATATATGTTGAACTTGACTGATGTTCAATGCAACCGCAAAACCAACTTTTGAATTGAATATTGGAAACATGTATGTTAATTCTTGTCGTCTAATCAAAAACCAACCTTATTATTATCCGAAGTGCAGTTAACAATCGAAGCTGTGTAATCGTTAACTTTTTTGTCCGCCTGTTGAATAAGCTTTCCTAAATGATCTGCCTTGTCATCTGGATTTGTAACTGCAAAAACGAAAAGCGTCAATGCCATTATCTCTCCTTACAACATAGATAAAGCTTTCTAATCAAAATGCATTGGTACCATTTGCTATGTCAATCTTTGCCGTATGCAAATATGAACAACCATAAACCATCGAATACGCACCCAGGGGTTTATTTGCAGAAATGAATTTTTAGATGAGGGGTTGTTCGTGGGGGGAGGGGATTTACTTCAAAGTTTAGCACTTTCCTCAAATGTTGACATAAAAAACAACACAATTTTCTCAATCAACTAAATGAAAAATTATGAAAAAGCTATTTCGCAAAAGATATCTAACGATTTCTTCATTATCATCACGAAATTCGCGTTTCTTTTCGCTTTTTTGTCTCCAGTCAAAGGAAGTAATATTGTATAGCCATTGTCTTGAGGGGGCTTTCTTCAAAAAAGGTATTATTCTGTACTTATGCTTGCCACGAATAAGGCCAAATGGGAGCTTATTCAAGGGGGCGTATTTGCAAAAATAATTCCTTAGGAGGGGGCTTATTGGGAGGTGGGCGGTTATTCAAGGATTTACGGTACAAATATACAAGAATAACAGTTTCATGTGTATATGATGTACGGGGTAAATGCTGGCTAGTGTCGAAAAACATGAACTTTTCGAGCTGCACAATTGAAAAGGTTGTATTTACTTTCAACAAACAATAGTCAGTATCGATGCGGATAAAGGTATCGATTATTTAGAGAAATATACACTATATTTTTACAAATTCAATCCCATCTTTTCCATTCTTAACTGCAACAAACATAGGAGTAACCTTTTGTTAATTGTACTATAGCTCACACAGAACCAATCAGAAAATATAGGCCATTCAAGCCAGAAAATACAGCACAACAAAATGTCCTNTTAAAATTCCTTAATTTTGATTTCCTAAAAGCTAGCTGCAGAACTTGAATAATAATATTAATGTCAATTAATATCAAATAATGTATGAGCTGAGCTAATTAATGCCAACTATTAACAAAATTACAAGAAGCTTCAATCAGCAATAAAAGTCTCAAGAATTCTACGATCTCTAAGGGGAAAATATAAGAAGACTTACAGGCAGGATTTTCAATAGCGCCATAAAATAATAGCAACTTCGAGATTTCGACGTGTCCTTTTAGCAATGCAACATCCAGTGGGGAAAAGTTGTCAGAATTCAAACTTGAAAAGAAAAACAAAAAATACCAGGCATTAAGTTCGTACGCTGTGGCCACAGTATGGCTATCCAGCCGTTGCATATTTAATTACCATACATGAAAGATTAAAATTAAACGCAATAATGACCAGGGACGCCCGCGCATACCCAAGGCAGGGGGGGCCAAGTCTTCCTATGAGGATACATTTTTGTTTATGTATGTTCCTCCACAAGGTAGATGTTGGTCTTATAACTATTTTCTGGAAGGACAGTGTTTAGTATATTGGTCTCTTAGTTATACCATGCTAAGTTGGGAGTCTGTGGGCCTGCTCCCAGAAAAATTTTCTTGAACCAAAGCGTCTAAAATGCCGGAAAATGCCCCTTCACAAGATAGGAGGGATAGAAAGAGTACAGTATGAAGGGCAAATCTTACCCCTCCTGCTCCCCAAGGAAGAGGACAGAAGGGGCCGCTGTCCCTCCTGCCTCCCAGCGTAAGCGTCCCTGTTAAAGACCATTACAAAAAACCACGAAAGACTAGGGACTTGAATTAAAGAGGCATCGATGGATGAATATAGATTTGAAAGAAAAGTTCGTCGTTTTCGACTCTCACATGAGCTGCGAGGGCATTACCTCCTTCAAAAAAATCTTTGGTTTTGTCAATTACATGGTTCTCAGGGCTCAGTGTGGGTGAACAGTGAGTGAGCGTTCAGTCAGGGCATCGAGTCGGACTCGAACCGTAGACCTTCCGCATGTGAGTCATACGCTCTAACCACTATGCTACCTCGCTCATTATGAAAAAGAATACTTACTCGTTAATTTTAAGGTCAGGCGTCTGAAGAACCCTCCGTACTTCTTCATTATCCTGTCTTTCAATGGCATCAAATAAAGCTGTAAAGAACGAAAATTCCAAATTATTTTCAGCGGGAAAATTTCTGTTAATCAAATGATATCTCAGCTAAAAAGCAAATTGATTCTTTCCGTACAAAATGATCTATAAATAAACCATGGTAACTCAGCAAATTGTGAAAAAACATGCAAACATATTTTGAGAAGTAAATGCTATAATAGATCAACTTGAACCCAAACTAACAAAACTTTAGGAATGACAAAAAAATCAGTTTCAGAGCTTTATTTGAATCAACAGGTTTTAATAGAGATTTTATTATAACTGAGTCTTGAATAATATAAAAATAAAAATAATAATCAATTTATTAAAATTGTTGTTTTTTCCTACCTCTAAATTTCAAAAATGCGAGCTAATTCAGACTAACTATTTACAATTAAAAGACAAAACGAAAACTACTATAAATTATAAAGTATAAAACTAAGAAGCATTATCTACATATCTTATAGTTGCTTTCCTCTCCACTCCAATTTCCCATATTCATTTTAAATATAGCAGCTGATGACGCTCTTTTAATTAAACAGACAAGGCAAAGAATATTCAGAGGCTGAAATTTCACGAAATCCAACTCCCAGATCACAATATAAACATTCACAGAATGAAAAGCCTTATCAGAGGTCTAATATTTGGAGCTGAATGCAGTGTTCAAAAGTTACGACTGCTGCACAGGAGCAAAACACCTAAGAACAAAGCACCCCAGAATGGCTTTCTGGGGTTTTATTGCTCCCCTCCTTCATCATCTGGGCGCGGGTAATTTATTCCCAAAAAGGTCAGTTTTTTGAACTGGCACCAACCCTTTGATGCTGATGCATGGTGGGAATCGAAGGACTAATAAGATTATTTACCATCAAGTGCATTTTTATGTCTCTTGAAGCTTCTAGGTCTTTGCTCTTTGAGGCCTGACAACGAAAAATATATCGTTTACAAGAAGATAAATATCAAACGAAAATCTTAAAATCAGCAAAAAACGACCAATGAAACAGGCTCCAATGGTAGCGATGTTTGTGATGATGGTGGTGATTCAATGACTGATTCTATGATTTGCTGATTAAAGTTATAGTGATAATGATTAACATCAGTGATTCACAAATATAATCTTACAGGGTTCATACGCATCTTGGATAATATTTTTTCCTGACTTTTCCTGATTTTTTCTTGAAAATGAAGGTTTTTTCCTGGCTGCATATCAGAAATAACTAATATTTTTTCCTGACCAATCGGTGATACAAAATGGCGTGACAGACCCACTTTTTACAGCAAATAATTGATTAAATTTTTTCAATTAATCGCAGAATGTAAACGACGAGAATAAGAGACATGGTTGTATTATTGAATTTTTCAATTACGACATTTCCAATTATTTAGATATAACCATGATATGTGACAAGTCAAACGCTTCGGACCCTAATTCCAGGGATCCTTCATCAATGTAGTAAACTAACACGAAATCAAAATTTTATAGGAAAGTAAATCGTAAACATAATAAACACGGGGAACCTAGGGAAAACCAAATAAAGGGTATATCAATAAATGAAAACAAGGGGAAGGGTAGACCAAGAAATCCATGGTAAAATCTGGATTTTGCCAATTTGGGTAAGAAAAGGTGCCTCTCTGGTCAACTGCTTTCTCAATCATTAAAACATCTGAAAACTTTGACGATCCAGAATCTCTTTGCATTTGTTACTACGCCAAATGACTCCACTGATTACCACTGATCCAAACGATAAATGAACAAATGTCAGTTTTTATTACACTATTTATGAATTGCACAATCACGCCTTCAACCTACGCTCTGAAAATGTCCAACACCTGCACTTTACAAGCATAAACGTAAGCGAAGCTCTGTAATACAGTAAAACATTAACGATTTTAAAATATTCTCGAAACAAAACCGTCTACTTTTCAATTCTCTTCTGAAAATAACGAATAATTTCACCTAACTCACGAAATTACATGGTAAATATGAATTCTTTGTAACTCTCATACATCCACCCAATGCCCATGAAGCTTGTATTGCTTCCGTTCTAAAAACAGCTGCATATGGCCGTAGCTTCAGAATTTCTTTGGGGGTGTCCGAGAGTTTTGCCCTACAAAATTGTATATTGCCCTCCAAAAATGAGATCTATATTATGATGAAAGAAATAGAAAACCTTTGCTGTAATAATAGATATAAGATAAAACACCGTCTTTGCTAAGCTTGAATGTTCTTATTTAATTGATAGGGTGTAGCAATTCCGTGTAAAGTGTAATCCAGATGCAAGTTTCTCTAGTATCAAAACATTCTTACGACTGTCTTAGCAAAAATTTTTAACTTTCAATGTTTTGTGCATGGACATTAATAAAAATCTAAAGACATTCGGTCGTTTTATTCTGACTGATGATAGCCCAAGATTTGGTCGAAACGTTTCTTGTATATGTCAACTAGACTTTCAACTAGGATTATATATGGAATTGTCATATAATGTGGAATTGTGGAATGTATGGAATTGCCAAAACTGGAACTAAAGAAAGACAACTAATTGGTATCTCTCTTTATCGTCGTGCTTATTTTCAAACTCCTTAGAAAGCTATGAAGTTAGATGGAGACACTTTATTTGGTTTTCGCATTTTCTGTGTGTAGTAGCAGTGATTTCTCATTAATTTCATAAAAACATATTACCACATCCAACTTTTTTATATTTCATAGGACAGCACTAGAGACAGAATCGAAAACTAAATGGTGTTTCTCTTTTTCGTCGTACTTTTCTTCATAGTTATAATACTAATTTCAGATGTACTTCTGCATAATCGATAAACATATAAACTCTTGCTTAGTTTTCTGATGTAGCAAAATATCAACAAAGATTGGAACATATTCCTTAAGTGCTTTGGATAAGTTACACATACGCAGAACGTTTTAAGGCAAAGAGTTAGCTATTCTTATAAAAAAGTGTGGTTCACATACCAGAAAGAGATGATTCAGGTTCTGTAAAAGCAACTCGCTTTCGAAATGGCGACCTCTGTGAAAATGAGACTGTACGGTTGAAGAGTGGCTTGCTAATATCTGTTGGACTGTACTGGGACTCCTTGCGAAAGAGAGCCGGGCTGGAAGCTGGCGATGCGAGGTTCTCTAGGCTGTTTGCGCGTCGACGAATGCTATAAATAGATGATAAACAACATACAAAACTTCACAATCCTAGCATTAGCTCTGAATATTCTAAATCTAGTTGCAATGTTACCAGGATTTTCTTGTATGCCCTGTCTACACTACTAATAAAGTTATCCAGAGTGAACCCTGGTTCAACTTGTGTAGAGTTAAACCACGTAGATTTTTGTAGTGTATACCTATACCTACCCGGGTTGAACCCAGGTAAACTCAGCCCAACTCAGTCCAACTCAGCCCACCTCCATAAGTGAGTTAACCCGGGTTCAGCCCTGGTAGGTATGCGTTTACACTACAAAAATCTACGTGAGCTACCTCTACCCAGGTTGAAGCCGGGTTCACCCTGGGAAGATTTCTATGAAGTGTAAACAGGGTTATAGTCTACAGGAAGCGACGCTGGAAGAGGGAAGGGGGCAAGGTGTTGCTGAACAGATTCCTAGAATAGGCAACACCATTTCATTTCATTTCATAGTCATTATTTAACGCTGGTTTGTTTCTAGCATTTTTATGCTAATTAAGACCAACTTACATAAATAAATATCAAAAAAAACATTAATTACAACAACAAAATGCAATAGAAAAACAGAAGGAAAAGAAAGACTAGTAACATGTATCACTTTATGATATTTTTTCTAAAGAGAAGCTATTTTGAACTGCTTACTTTAAGTTCAACTTTGTCATAACATTAAATCGTCTTCTTTCCAAAATAACCTCTTTGTCAACCTCCTTTATGTAAGTTTCTGTTATCACAGCATTGTCATTGCGCAGGGCCTTCAAACTAGGAGCTAGCCTCTTTTTAGTATGAATGATGCCCATTGTTAGAAAGCCTCGTTTTGGGATACAATACATAGCCTCGTTCCGAAATAAATTACTCTATCCATGATTCCCCACAGCTATTAATTTAGCACTACACCACTGCTTGAGGCAATTAGTTTTATATGAAATTCAGCTCTCGTCCACAAAACACAGTAAGAGAAATAATGCAAGGATGGAATCCTCCCTTGATTAAAAGGCGGGCTTCCACGGTCACGAAAGCAAATGAATCGATTATAACCCTTTCATTACCAAAAAGTATTGCGATCCAAAAAGCCCTTGACGTTTGCGAAACAAAATACTATTATTATTAATCGTAATCACTGTTATTGAAGAGATTCAACCAATCACTATCGGATTATCTAATATCAAGTTGCAGGGATAAGCTCTAAAGAGCTGATGGAAAAGTTCCAAAGCAAAGCAAAATAGCGTGACTTTTGCAAAACCGAAATAAGTTGCAATACACGCGATGTACCTTGTGATGTGCATAAAAACTGTTTTACACGTTTTCTTTTTATAAGAAACCACTTTATAAGCAACCTAGTACTAGACAGCCTAAAATGTAAGAAACTTTTAGAACTACAATAAAAAAGCTAAGAGACTTTAGACATATAGCACATTGAAATCGTTACCTGGTTCAAAGTAAAGCTGTACCAAAACAATGTGAATATGACATTGCTTTAGAATTTAACTCGCACTGACGCATTTTGTTTGTCATAGGACAAATGGTTTGCTACATTCACGTTCTGCGTACGCTTTCACAGCAATTTAGTTGGCTAAATTAATAAACTTTTAGAACTAAAATGTGGCCAAAAATTAAGAAACTTTTAGTACTAGGCCATGAGCTAGGGTTTCTTATAAAAAAACGTGTATTCGAAAGCAAATTGATAGGTTATGATTAACTTGTAAGTGCACTGAGACATATGGTGAATCTTCTTGCAAGGAGTCAAACAGCATATTAAATTAATGTCACTGGCTTTGCTGGTTGTAAAAGTTATTTTTTACTGGTATGATTGCTGCTACAAAAAATAATAATGTTTTGAAAAATGGTCATGTAGCAGCGGGTAAAATGTGTGTATCAGTTGAAAGGCTCTTTAATGATACAAAAAAAAACTGGCTCGCGTCGAAGCAGACATGTTAGCAAATGACAAAGCTACGTTCCTTCCCAACTCAGGTATATTGCGCTACAGTCTTAAGCAAATACCCGTACTATTTAAACTCATTATTAAGGAATGGTGTGACAGGCCAATGAAAGGTACAGAGCAATGGGGGTAAAGAGTGAAAGAGTACATGGAACAAGGGCAAAGGGCGAATGGGTAAAGAACAAAAGGGTACAGAGCAATGGGGGTAAAGAATGAAAGAGTACATGGAACAAGGGCAAAGGGCGAATGGGTAAAAAACAGAAGGGTACAGAGAAATGGGATAAAGAGTGAAACAGTACAGGGGGCAAGGGTAAAGGGCGAATGGGTAAAGAGCAAAAGGGTACAGAGCAATGGGGTAATGAGTACAAGAGTACAGGAGCAAGGGTAAAGGCAGAAACCTCTGAGGCCCCTTCAGGCGCCCAGAAGCTTAGGGGCCCTGTTTCCACCAAGAATGTTCTTGTTTTCTGAAAAGAAGGTGCATCTTGATAGAGGGCAGAAGTGAAATATACTAATGTATCAGCCGACATGAAAATCTGTAACAATGCAGACAAAAAGAAGGCCCTAAGTCTATACTGATCGTATAAATATGAATATAAGGATGTCTTGTTCAATCTGAATAAACTGTAGCGAACTCTTAGTTGAACATCTTTCATCTATACTACACAACACCTGGAGATCGTTGAAACCGTGACTTATCAACAATATGGAAGACACTAAAGCTCAATACAATAAAAATTATACAATACACGATTTTTTTATAAGTAGCTAACTCTCTAACTTCAGCCTGGATGCTTCTTAGCACTTCTTCAAATCCAGCATTTAATGTTTTTTAAATATTTCTAAAATTTAAAGATCTCCAATGACAATAACAACCCAGGTTAGGCAATTGCACGAAAAAGGATACTCAGGCTTTGTAAGGCATCCAATGGATGTTCATTCTATTTTCTTACTAGTTTGGCCAGAAATTTACCAGTAAAAACTGTTTTTGCAAATTATCTTTTGAAACTCAGCCTGCCAATGTTTCTTAAAGGTTTGTTAATTTTTATCTAATTTCAGCCTCATGTTTCTTATAGATATGTTTCTTATTAAAATAAAACGTGTATTCCTAGCCTCAAGTAATGACAACAAAAGGTTTGTTGATACTCAGCTACCTTATTGGCCCTCTCTACGCCGGCCCCTAATGGTGTTAATTTTCCTTAAGTGGCGTCAGAGGACCAGCGTTAAGAGGGCCGAAAATTCACAATTTTTGGCTAAACAGCGGCGTTAATTCTGTACCTCCTAGTTCTGAAACCATTCACTTATCACGTCATCAGAGGAGGCGCTCTTTGGAAATGTTAATGTGTGATTGTTGGGGTGGGGAAAAGAGAGGTGGGGATGCTAATATTTGCAAACATATTCGAATCAGAAAGACATTTAATCGATTCAAAAATACGAATCAACGATCAACAGAACTGACAGAATTTGCGATACACTTTTTTTCTAAGTATAAACTTTATAAGAAAATTGAGGTTCAGAATCTCTGAAATTTAGGAATAATTAAGTAACAACGCAGTGCTTTATCACTTTTTACTATCACACTTTTTTGAATGGCGAAATCTGCTGCCCAAAGTGGACCACAGAAACAGACGAAATTTCCTGCCTGGCGTTATAAGGGCCGGCGCTAAATTAGGGCCGGCGCTAAATTAGGGCCGGCGCTAAATTAGGGCCGGCGCTAAATTAGGGCCGGCGCTAAATTAGGGCCGGCACAAAAAGGGCCAATAAGGTATTCGTAGAACAGCTCTAATGACTAAGATAAGCAACTAATGTACAGGTTCGCCGAGAGAATTCTGAGGTCTCGGGGCAAAAGAGAAAGACGAGACATGGTATATAATAGTTTTCAGGGTCTATAAATTAACTTTGGAAAATTACTGCTGGTTTACTTTATGAGGCCCCAGACCTTCAAGCATTGGGTGTTATGAGGCCTCTTTTAGCTTGTGGCCCCGGGGTAATTTACCCCCTGCCCCCCTCTTGGCGGCCTTGCTCATATACCCCCGTCATAGTCCAAACTACCCAATCGACAACAAAGGGTCAACGATTCTTATTTTCGATTCTTATATTGGTTGTGTTGCTAGAAATTCAAGGTGTTTTGCAAATATTCTGTAAGCAAGGAAATCAGTGTTAAAAGAGGAAATACGGTATATAGTAGTTTGGCGCTATTTGGGTAGCATCTTGCCAAAAGACAGCAGTAGATTACAGCTTTCACATACCAAAAATGTTC
>OLMO02000286.1:15265482-15278269 GCA_900291935.2 Cassiopea xamachana | reverse complement strand
GAGTACGGGAGACACTAACACCAGAGCTGAAAAAATTAGACTACCTTAAAATTTTTAAAAGGTTTATAAAAACCCACAAATGTGATGCCTGCAACTGCAAATTATGCAAAGCTTTTTATCTCAATTTAGGTGTTCTATCGTAAGATTGTATTCTATTTTAATTCTATCTCATGTTAATTATATCATTGTAATGGTAATTACGTATATACATTTATTTCTTTTTTGTAAACAGTTGGCGTTAATTAGCTTTTAGCTATATATATCTAGCCAACTGTAAATGAAAGAAATAACAATAATTAATAATAGTAATAATAATAATAGTCGACAATATACAAATTCAACGAATATTAGTCGACAAATCATCCCACAGACTGTTTTCTTATTAATCGACAACACTTAGGTGTCGACAATAAAATTCCCTCGTCTGTGGAGCCCTAAAAATAATGTTAAATTTAAAAAAGCCAGGTTGAAGGTTTATAAACCACAAAAAAGCTAATATAATGTATGCCGTTAATTGCTTAAAATCGACAGTTAAAACTAATTCCATATTTCTGCTCCAAGGTCATTCGCAGCATATTCCACAAATTCTTCGTGACCTAAAGTTCAACATGTGCATCTTATTGAGTCTCACCTGCACTGTGCTAATCTTGAGGCCCAACTAGACAGGGGGATAAAATTTCTGAAAACCCAATAAACGGGGGGATTGGAATAAACGGGGTGGGTGGAAAAATTTCTCTAATCATCAAACTGTAGACAAAGTGAAAAATTTAATTTCTCACACTACTTAATACACTATCTCCTTTATAAGAAAAACATTATACGAATATTGAGACTAAAAATCGCTGAAATTTAAGAAAAATCTACGAACAATGCAGCACACAAGCTTCATTAAGGCATTGAAATTTTATGCATTTGAGTTATAGTACTGCTATCAGATAAAAAATTCTGCATGATCAATAAAGCATAGGTCGTTCTTCTCTTGTTTTATGATGGAGTGAGAGATCAACAATGATTGGAATATAGCCTTCTGATTTTCAGGCGAAATTACACCTTTGGCGCTAAAGAATAATTTAGGAATAATCTTAGGTTTAAATTTAAAAAAATCATGGATATTGAGGCTTTCTTGTACATATTCGGTTTTCTCATAAAAAAAGAGTGTACTTCATGGAACCAAAGATTCAAAAATAATAAAATGAGGTCTGGAATAAAGTTGTGCTGGGTGGATTCATTCCAAAAAATTACTAAGTTTGGGCAGGTTTATTTGGGATTCAAGAGCAAAGAGCAGGGCCGCCGGGAGAAATCAAAGGCCCCGGGGCAAAGGAGAAAAATGAGGCCCCCTGCTAGCGAAGAGAGCAGAATATTTTCAGGGTCTAAAAATAAACTTTGGAATATTACTGCTTGTGTACTCCATCAGCCGCCCAGGCCTTGAAGCATTGGGTGTTATGAGGCCCCTTGGATCTTGAGGCCCTGGGGGTAATTTGCTACCCTGCCCTCCTTTCAGCGGTCTTGGCAAAGAGTCGTACAGATAGCACGATAAGTGAGATATAAGTAGAAAAACTCATACAATGGACTCAGTAGCAGCGAACTGCAGGGATATTTGATGAGGCAACATCAAATATTCTACACGGGAATGCCTGAGAAAACAGCGCTGCGTAATGAAGGCTTCTATTTATAAGTAACCAAAAATGAAATATAATGTATCTGCAGCGCCCTTACTTATAAACAGACTCCTATACTCTGCTCCAATATCGTACTAAAGCCAGTCGAGGAAACTATGGATTGCAAGGTTGCACGTTGCAAGGTTGCAGAGTCGCAAGGTTNTTCCAAGTTACACTACTTATACCACGAACTCTATCTCACAAATCATCTTTCATTCCTAGAACTTCTCAACTGTGGAACTCAATGCCACCCACTACTTTCCCTGAATCCTACAATTTGTCATCTTTTAAATCTAACATCAACAAACTTGATCTTGTCTCCCTTTCTACTTAAACTTCCCCTCATTCTCTCAGTTTTTCCTTTGTCGGGGCTTTATTATAGGCCCCACGGCCTTTCCCCGACATTGCGTACTAAAAAAAAAACAAAAAAGACGTTGATTTAGATCTTAAGAAGGCATTCGACACAGTGGGTCATGCCATACTACGTCATAAATTAGAACACTTTGGCCTTCAACTGAATGAGCTTTTGTGGTTTAACTCTTATCTTTTTAATCGTAAACAACATTGGGGGCTGACTCTAATACTGAAAACATTCATGTTGGTGTTCCACAAGGGTCTTGCTTAGGGCCACCACTGTTTTTAATTTACATAAATGATCTTCCTCAAGTTGTTAAGGCCTCCACTGTCTACATGTACGCTGATGACACAAGCCTTACCTTTCAATCACAGGACATTTCTCGACTTAATGAAGTCGTTAATGATGATATCAAATGCCTAAGTATATGGATGCAAGGAAACAAGCTATCTTTAAATGTGTTGAAAACTCAGTCGCTACTTATCTGCCCGAAACTGAAGCATCAGAAACTTAGGACTGCAGGAGGCAATCTTTGCTTGAATATAAGAAGAAAGGACCTTGATGATGTGCAAAGAGTTAAATACTTAGGAGAACAAGTAGATAATTGTCTTGACTGGAAGGAGTGAATCAAGGCAATCTCGTCTAATGTATCAAAGGTGCTGGGACTCCTAAAGCACGCTAAGGAATTTCTCCCAGAGTATTATTTAAGATCACTATACCTAAGCATAATTCAACCACACTTTTGTTATTGCTGCTATGTGTGGGGATGCAGTGGCTCGGGCACACTTTTACAGTTGCAAAAACTGCAAAATAGAGCTGCTAGAATATTAGTAGTCCACTTATAAAGGAATTAGGGTGAATGAGCATAGCTGATATGATCGCTTTCGAGTCAAAGCAGTCAGTCTTTAAGTCTTTAAATAATCAGGCGCCTCAATATATATGTTATCCCTTTCAAAGAAACTCTAATTGCAGCTCACGAGACTTGAGAAGTACTGCAAAGGATCTGAGGCTTCCAATATACACTTCTTCGAATGGTCAAAGAAGCTTCCTTACCGAGGAGCCTCGTTATGGAATAACCTTGCAATTGAGGATAAAAAGGCCGACTCCCTTTCAGTTTTTAAGTAATGGCTTCTTGCAGATAAAAAACTTTAGTAAGGATTTTTAACCTTTTTCTTTTAATTACTTATACTAGGCTTTTATGGTGTTTATATGTTTATCTTTGCCTTTTCAATTGTTTTTCGATTTATTGTAAGTTGTTCAGTGGATGGCCCGTTGAAGATCAGCTTCATTGCTGAAGGGTGACCCTCCTTAAATAAATTAAATGAAATGAAACGAACATTAAATGAAATGAAAGTTCTCCTCCATAGAGCGCGCAGTGTCTTCATATTAGGGCGGTTACTTGAGTGCCCCTGACCAATTCCATGTATTTTCTATACCTCTGTCGAATACGATTATTTTGTACNCATATACGATAGAAATATGACAACAAACTATACAAATAACAAGATAGGAAAACAAAGCATCCAAATGTTGCATACCTTCGAAAGAAATCTCTGACACTTAGGCCTTCTTCATCTAAGTTGCTGCTAGTTGAGCCTTTGCCAAGTCGATCGTTGAAGCTGAAAGACATTACACAACTCGGAATTATCACAGAAAACTGAGAGGCCTATAATATAACACACCAACTGAGCGAAAAAATGTCCAGGCTGGGGAATTAATCAGACACCAAAAAGAGCATCAACATAATTAAAGAAGATGCAATATGATCATTACGAAAAAATAACATCAGAAGGAAACAAGACGATGAATAACGCTCGCAATAAAATAATCATAGTCTACATTTTCATCGTATGGCTGAAATAATTACATCAATCACTGCAATAAAAATTAATTTAAGTTTCCTCTACAACTATCACATCGTAGTCATCACTTTTATTCGGTTCTTAATCAGCGATGGAATTACAACAACCACCATCATCATGATCATTGACATGATGATGACGATCATCATCACAATCACCATCATCATCACAATCATCATCATCAACATCATCATCATTATCACCATCAATCATCATCATGAATCATCACCACCACTGTCATCATCATTATCATCATCATCATCTTGTCTTGTCTTTCCCAGTTCGCCCCCGAAGGGGGCCTAGGACTGACCCTGGGGTTAGTTTTCGCCTGTACTTTGTTTAAAAGAGGTGATCGAGTCGGCTACACTCAATCCACCCTGTAACCCCATCAGAGCCATAGCGTGAGCCATTGAGTCTGCTTTTCTGAGGGGGCCTGGTTGGACAGTTTGCCACAGGTCATCAACATCTGCCCTAGTTCTGAATCTCTGCGATATAATCCACTATCAACTTAAGGGCAGCTGCTTCTTTGTGCCCGCTTGCCACCACGTGGAGGTCTCCAACCATGGGCTAGCCATCACCATCATCACCATCATCATCAACATCATCACCATCACCATCATCATCATCACCATCATCATCATCATCATCATTATCATCATCATCATCATCATCATCATCACCATCAATCATCATCAATCATCAATCATCATCATCATCATCAACACCACCTCTGTCATGAAAATCACTGTCATCATTGCAATCACCACTACCACCACCATTATATAATGACACAGTACAGACATTCTGTATGAAAAATCAAAAGGTTCTCGAACAAAGATTCGGGTACAAAAAGGTACTTTTGATACCCCAAACAAACTCGAATTCACTCAACGTGTAAGAAGATGATAAAACAAACGTTTGGCAAAAGTTTAAATCACCAAGATAAAATGGGTGCCCTCTTGTCAACAACAATATGCAACTAACATCTACGGACTCGATACAATAAGTCAACACGATACAATAAGTATGTACTATGTTTTTACTCATACGAAATGATGTACACAGCTCGAGATGCAGAATAGGCGTGCTTCCATTGGGCGAAAGTAGTTCATTATACTAGCTTAAATTAGCAGACGAAACTGCTTCCATTTTCCAGTACCGCAAAGAAAGATAAATTCATTATCAACACAAAAAACTATACATCCCTCTAACTACCATCAACAGGGAAAATTCTTATGGTTCTCAGCGTCTTTGGGATTTGACAAATAAAGTTTCAAATAAAAGAAAGATGCGTGTTGAAAAAAGGGAATAATTAACTCATGCATGAGAACTAAAACAGTCAATTACATGTCTTTTCCCTCTGGATTGCTGTTAGTTCGCTCCCGGAATTTGACTTTCAAAAACATCGTGTAAACAGTCTGGAATGCCAATCAAGGTAAAATTGGTCGTTGAAACACTGCAACAGATGACATCTATAAAATGATGATTGTCTAAAGCGTGCATCTAACGAGATACGAAGCTCCTCATAAAATGACCAACAGCATTATTGTGTGGTAGAAGATAATACACAGACAATAGCTTGATGAACAGGGGGTGTGACACCTGCTCTACAGCCCTTGGGAAAAGAAACATTGCATTCATTGTGATATTTCTCAAAACTCTGCACCCTCAAAAATTTGCTTAAATTAACATTCTCTGCTCAGGGATTTACCTACAATGGGATACGGGGGTATCGCATCTCCAAGCAACATTTGCCAATTCTATCTCCTAATTTTTTAATTTTTGCATTCTAGGAGCTTAAAACAATAATTTGGCACCGTGGCGTGATGGACAACTATAAGGAACACTTATATTTTTCTTCATAAAGTATTAGGCCTAACGATAACAGTATTTATTATACTTTCGTTTATATAGCAGGAGACTACTTGGCGTCCTGATAAACGTAGCTTTTATAAAAAAAGCAGTATTCAGCTGCTCAGAAAGTTTAGAAAGTTCAGTACTGGATTTTTGAGACTGAAGAAAGCTTTTTTTAGTGTTTATGTATTTAACATTCGATTTATCTGTGTAGAAAATGTCATGTATGTGATGTTGGCTACCCTCTAACAGTTTAAATGTTGGTATTTACAAAGATTTGTCATCATTTCAACGCACATGGTACCTTTTCACTTTCCATTACCATCTATGCACAAATCATTGAAACTCAAAAATTTTTGCTGAGAAAGTCTTAAGAAAGTTTTACTACTGGAATCATGAAAAAGTTAAGAAAGTTTCAGTGATGGGTGAAAAAACTTTCTTATAAAAAAGAATGTACAAGGAGCACTTACTTTTTCCGGTAAAACGTAGACCATAAACATCCACCTCCTTCTGGTATGGCATGAAGGATCTCAAACATTGCCCATCAAAACACCCAGACTGATAATTTGAATTTTAAATGTGGCGTGCTCGCGGCACATTCTGTGATTTTTAAGATGAAGCAGGCAAGCAGCCAATAGTTTTAGCTGGATAAAGGTTGAGATATGAAGGCAATGAATTTTTAATCTCGAAATAACTGACTTGAAACTCAACTGCTACGCAAGGTCCCCACACAAGTACGTAGGAGTGGCCAATAAACTACGTTCACTTCTCCTAATTGCGCATGAGAAAAGAACATCTGACGCAATGGAAAGCAAGACAACATACGAAAGAAGCCCAATGCTCTAAATTGAATGTGTGAAATAGCAGAGAGAAAGCGGTTTCGCAATCACAATCTTAAAGTATGGGAATTCAACACATGTAGATAATACGATAGAACAGCATCACAACTGCTGATCAACATTCTTCGTCGAAGCAACCTGCTACTAGAAGAAAACAGCCTAATCCGCTTGGTGAAGTGATTTATTGTGACTTGATTTCAAAAATCTCTGGATTTTGCTTCAGATAGCCCTAAATTCTCGCTCTATAGCCACTATCTATATAATCAAAATGTGCACAGCAGTTCAAATAAAGAAAAGGATTTTCTAGCAATTAATTTGGTCTTCCAATGAAATCACAACACAAAAATAGGCAATGTCGTTAGTCATTCAGAGCTTTTCAAAGAAGTCGGTCATAATGTTTTCCATGTTTTTTCCATTTGATAAATCTTTCTGTAAATGCACATCACTATTCTCCGTCATTTTTCTCTCATTTCTTTAAGGTTTCACGAAAATGATGATCTGCATCAGGGCGTCAACTTCCTTATCAATTTCAGCACTGGGTGGTCATTTCAGTGGCTCATCTTCACTCTTACATTGTTCGAATAAGAGATTTTTCTTGGTTAACTCTGGCAGCCTACCACACCCCCTATGCCACCCAATCAAAATGTACCAGTCATTCAACTTACCGTAATTATTCGATTAACCGCACGGTGTGCTTATTCCATTTTTCCAATTTTTAGGGGTGCGCGTATCACAAATTTCACAGATAGGATTCTTAATCTAAATTGTATCGAAACAGAGAAAAGTTGGAAAAAGAGTGTTTAACAAATGACACAAAAGAACATATGAAACAAGATGTCAGCATCATCATGATTTAGTTCTTCATCAGAGTTTTCATCAACAAGATCAAAAAGCATTTCCTCTGGGTTAGCATCTTCCACATCACTATCTGTGACGTCTTGAAATTACAAAGAGTGATTACTATCTGTGACGTCTTGAAATTACAAAGAGTGATGTGAGCACACCTCATCAAAGATAGGGTGTGCTTGCTAAAGAATATTAATATATTTGTTCTCCACCATTACCTGGGGGTGCACTTAATCGATGGGGTTCACTTATTCGAAGGGGGTGCAGTAAATGGAATAATTACGGTAGGCACAACACACTAACGGTCTGACTCCGGGGTTGGCCACGATTCTTGAACTTAAAACTATCATCTCCTAAACAAATACTGATGAAAATAGCCTAAAGAACAGCAAAAAGTTCGAATGACAAAAATTCTACAATAATTCAATGAGAAGAAGTACTATCACCAGCCTATTTCCAAGACTATGCAGAAATTTTGAAATAGTAAGGTTTCTTCTTTGGGAACTGAAAAAATTGATTGAATTACGAGAAGTTCAAGTTAAAGAGATTCGAATTAACGAGGCTTCTGAATTATAGAGGTTTTATTGTAATGAATTATTAGGAGAATTTCGACGGATCTGAGAATTTTATTCGGATTACATGAGTTAGAATTAGGTTTGAAATGTTATTGCTTAATCCCTTCGCGGAAGGGGGCTGCTCATTGTCGTATCAGAACACTCGTGGGTGTCTGGTGTGTATCAGGGCTTTTCCGTGTCATTTCGAGCTCTTCCGTGTATATGTATACAATGGAATTACTCCCCGAGGTATTGTCCTAGTAGGAGTATTGTTAAGTAGTCTTGTACAGTCTAGTAATGTGTTGTAAATCAATTAACTGAATGTATACAAAAATGTGAAAATGAAAAGCAACTCAAAAGATCCACAATGATTTGTTTCGATATCATATCAAGGAGTGCTCTCACAATTCTTTAATTGTTGATAGCTGCTGAAAAAGGAGTTATTGTTGATATGAGATGATTAGGCCAAACTCTTCTCCAAATGTGCCAGCTAACCAAAGTTGCTGTAGCTGCAAAGATTTGCAATCTTCCAACGTCATTTAGAATGCAGCATTCCTGCATTTGGAAAACAAACAACTCTGTAATCAAATAACATGGACTATATGAGACTATGTGTTGTCATGATCAAAGGTCTGCCAGTAATGAATATTCACTCATAATTAGCCCAAGCGAAACGCTTCTCCTTGTGATTTTGGGTCCTAATTTATACTTAATTATAGGATATACACACGTTTTCTTTATAAAAATAACCAACTCTTCTATGAGCTCTAATATTCTCAAATCTTTCTAGTTTTGAGCCTAAGGTTATTCCTAAATCATTCTTAGGTGCCAAGGCATAACTGGCCTGACAAATCAAAGGAATATATTCAAATCTTTGTTGTCTTATTTCATCACAAAGCAAATCAAAGAGAAGCAGGATAGATATTGCATCGAAAAAGTTAATCTACAAACAGTACTATCACTGGAATACACTAAAATTCCAAGTCTTGAAGAAATTCGNGCGCCTGGCACTTTTCCTAAATTATTCTTAAACTTCAGCAATTCTGAGCTTGTATACTCTTATAAACTTTAGTCTTATGCAGAAGAGTGTGTAGTTCATTAAAATAACAAGGCCTATATTCAACGAAATCCAGGACTAATTTGAGAGCAAGCTTCGCCAAGACTAAGATCCTTGTGCCTATTTGAGTTTTCCAAATAAAATTCATTATTCTGTTCTTGCTTTACAACTACAAAAAGGTAGCACATTGATAAAATTTTCAACTTTTCTTTGATTCTCAGGTGAAACTACGCCTCTTGTTGCCTAAGATTTAAGAACAGTATTAAGCTCAAATATAAAATTCCGAGAAAATTAAGGCTCAACGAAAAATTAGCTACTCTTATAAAAAGATTGCATGTGAAGTTGAAATGATTTGATCTTTGTTGCAAGCAAATGAATACTGAAGTTAAAACAAGATCTAGGGAAAAGTTAGGTTTGTGTACATTGCTGGTGCTGTTACCAAGAAAATTTTTTTGAGAATCATTTGGAAGTACCGGCTTTGACTTATTTGAACTTCATGGAAACAGTAGGGACTTGCATTGAAGATGTTTTTACAAAATAATGACAATGAATGTCACGCAACAGGGCAGTAAAGCCATACACTCCTAATTAGACTGAGAACAACGGCTTCCTTCATCATTAAAAGTTCGCTTGTGGACAGTGAAACAGGAATCCCTACATAGGACTAGAACGAAGAGATATTCTGAGAGACATCTTTTGTAATCTCATTTGTACAAAAGACCTTGAAGAACAACGCCATTAAAATAAGAAAGCGGCGTGGCAATCATACCAAAGCTCCTTCCACGTGGAAACTCAACTTTCATTTCTCAACCTGTTCAAAGCAGTCTTAGTTTCTATAAGCAAATATAGCTGTGTCTACGGCATCCATTCAAGCATAAAGCTGCGGCTTATAAGTATTATTTTTGAATGTGTGCTGTGGTTTCTTATCAAGGGCGGCTAAAGAGGATGGCGTAAAAATGTTTCACTTAAGGCGTTCAACACTCAAAATAACCTTGATTGAAATTGGAAAATATCAGAATACAGGTTTCCCAACGTTTTCCTTACACAACTACGTTTGAAGTGCTGGATGTGTCAAACCCAGGTGTTTGTACGCATAATAACACTTTATTTGCCTTATCTGGCCATGCTTCAGACAAAGTCTCTCTCCATGCCTATGCTTTGTGGATGTGGCCTAGACTGTGCTCAAGGATGCAGGGAACATTCAAAAAGTGGGGGACACATAAATTCCCTCAAGGAAAAAGGGCAGTTCTGAAAGCTACAAAGGGGTAGTTTACTAAAATATGTGTGAAGGGGTCACCTCTCCTCTTTGCAATAACCAATCCACAACCAACTCAATCGCAACCCATAATCAACTCAAAATCAACCTGCAAACAACTCAAATGCAATTCATAAGCAACTGACAATCAACTCAAATGCAATCTACAAGCAACTCAAACGAAATTTACAAGCAACTGACAAGCAACTCAAATGCAATTCATAAGCAACTGACAAGCAACTCAAATGCAATTTACATGCAACCCAACACCAATACCAAAGCAACTATTTTCCGCATTAGTAGCAAGTTCAAGGGCAAAGGTCTCAAAAACAACAAGTCATGTTCCATGTAAATAACGAGACTTTTTACATGGTACGCATAGATGGAAGCGCGATTGGGGTTGGCAGGCAACAGGCACAAAAATATGGTTTTAATTAAGCGTATGCTTCCCTAAAAAAGAGGCCAGAACTTCAGAAAATTTTGGCGTAGATAATATATGAATGAGCCCTTACGTGATTCAGGAAATTACACTGAAGACGAACTATCTAAAACTCTTATACGAGTGCCTAATAAGAAACCCAGACTCTCAATGCACACAAACAACACAAGGGCAGTACAATACAAATATGCACAAAACCAGACAAACGCAACGCATGCACACAAGCACGGATTCTACCATAAGCAAACGCACGAAATTCCCTCCTTTACACGCATGTAGACGCACATACACTGCAACATAATCAAAATGTAAACAAATACAGATGGTAAAGCTTTCTATGCAAGCATATTTATCCTAGCTATGGTCGATGGCCTATCTAATAACTCAAATCGATTCTTCAAGCATGCTTAAAATACGGGTTTCAGTTTCAATCTAAAGGAGAAAGAAAGCAGATGCAGAAGCATTTTACTAACTATTGCTTGTGTTACATGATAATAGATAACTTCCAACGATGTGCGACGATTTTCAAATCCAGTACTGGGGCTGCATAGACCACATAACTAAGAAAGTAATCTATAACGTTGCTTTATAGACTAGAGTCTAACTGTGACCTCAGAAGCGCACATCATGGGGAACTGTAAGGGCTTTCCCACGCTTTAATGTAAAATTTTGATCCAGGGCTGTTGACCACTCTACAGATCCCGGGTAACAAAATCGATTAGGGGGTATGGATGTAGAAAAGAATCATGCCAAGAGCAAATATGGTCATACAAAGCATTTCGTACATACTCTGAACAAAATATTAGGGGTGGGCAAGGGTTATCTCTTTCCTCTACTACTTGCGGTCGTATAGATCTATGAGTAAAACGTGGAAAATTGTATATAAATCATGGGCCAATTCTGCAGTTGGTCTGTGAAATGGAACTATTTCAGCTCCATTCAGTGAAGGTACCTGGAAGTACTTTATGCACCTGGTCATCAGAGGATGGAGCATAATGTAAAAACTAAACGCATACTGATGCTAAATGGACATCATTCAATTGATCGAACGATCAGATAAACACTCAATAGTAATTTCATTAAAAAACAGTAAAAGGCATAAAAATATGAAAGATAGGGTACAAGCATACCTTGAGGACATTTGCATTCCCCTGCCAATATCAACTTCTAGTGCTTGTTTCTAAAGAGAAAGCAAAACTAATCAATTTTCCATAATAGGTCAAAGCAATTTCAAACAATGCATTAAGTAGGAATTGTAGCAAATTCATTCAAACTCCATTACAATAGATTCAAGTTCGTATCGCTCTTAGCACTGATAGACACTCATAGACGCTGATAGACACTGATAGACGCTCATAGACGCCGATAGACACTAAGGTCCCATTCACACTATACCGGATTAGTTTCGAACTACATTCTTGACCGAATCCCGATATCAAAATTTTACAGGTTCATACAAAATCTGATTCAGTTTTAGACGCTGTACACACCACTCCGCTCTGTTTGAGTCACGTCACTAGGCCTTTTGTTTAGAGGAACTTTTCATTGCAAATGTCACGGCTTGAAAATTGATTAACGGTCGAAAACAAAGCTGACTCCAGCTCGAAGAGAGTTTACGTAGAGACTAAGTATCGGATTCATGCGTTCACACTAGCTCAAAGTGATCCGATAGCAAAAGGAATCCTATACCACCTTCACACAAGATTTTGTGACTTCACTCCACAAAAGCGATACGAAGCGTATCGGATTCATCCGGTACAATGTGACTGCAATGCCTATCTGAGAGAAAAGGCGATCCGATCTAACACGAATCCGGTGTAGTGTGAATGGGACCTGCGAGACACCGAGTAACTAACCTTCTTGTTCACCGTCAGTGTTGGCCTCGTCTTGTAATACAGCTGGTTGCTGGTTTGGCTGAATGGCGTACCATCCACTGTACTGATTTCTGTACTTGGTGCGTCATCTTCCAAAGTCCAAGCAGAGCCTGAGGTGAAAGAATAGGTCTAATAAGCATCTTGACCCTTGCCAATTACTTTTACTAAAGATTAAAAGCTTTGGACTATAATCA
>OLMO02000286.1:15217274-15243927 GCA_900291935.2 Cassiopea xamachana | reverse complement strand
GAACCAGGAGATATGAACAGCCTTTAACAAACTCAAGAAAAATTGTCAACAAAAGAAACATAGAACACTTGTTTTGCCATACTTTGTCGGATGCTGTCAAAAAGAATCTTAGGAGGCTAATATCCACTTGACGATCCAAGCTTTCGCATGGTATTCTGAGTGAGTGAGTGAGTGAGTGAGTGAGTGAGTGAGTGAGTGAGTGAGTGAGTGAGTGAGTGACAGAGGGAGGGAGTGAGTGAGTGAGTGGGTGAGTGAGAGAGAGAGAGGGAGTGAGTGAGAGAGAGGGAGTGAGTGAGTGAGAGAGAGGGAGTGAGTGAGAGAGAGTAGAGAGCATAGAGAAATTTGAAAAAAGGGAGAGCAGAGAAAGGAATAGAATGGCAGAGAGAGCATAGAAACGTGGAGAGGAGCAACGAAGGGAAGAGTAGAGAGGTGGGAAGAGTAGAGGAAAGGAAAATGTAGATAAAGAAATGAGGTAGAGGGGGGAAAGGCGGAGATATATGACTAGGGAAAAAGAGGAAAAGGAGAGGGTGAGAGGGAGGGGGAAGGAAAAGGGGGCAAGAGATAGGTGCATTTTCCATTTGGACTTATGCTGAGCATAACAAAAAACGAATAAAATATACTGCGACCTTTGTAGGGGTCAGTCTACTATTCCTTATGGATCCAAAGGAAGGAGGCATTCATTATCTGCTTTCAAAACACAACACTGTGACAATACATAGGCAAATAGCTGGAAAAATACACGACCACAAGACAATCGAAATGAAGGAAACACGTTATTTTATAAGTAAATGGGGCCCAAATGGCTAAAATCTTAAGAAAATCTCAAGAAAATCACAAGGCTCAACTTTCAAAGCTAAGTTTTTTTGTTAACCAATAATTGACATTACATCATTATTACATTCAAAATGTTAAAGATGGAATTCAGATTCAAGTATATAAGATTAGCAAAGAAAGGATAAACTAGTTTTGCCAGTTTACTTCAGCAAAAGTTAAGAAAATTTTAAGAAAAATCTCAGGCTCAAATTCGGGTACGTTAAAAAAATTGAGCCTCAGGCGAAATGATTGTTTTCTTATCAATAAAAAAACGTGTATCATAAAATCTGACATTGGAATGGAGGCACTCCAAGAAGTTTTTGATGCCAGACGCTATTTTTGAAGATACTTGGGAGGACTTTTGACACAAATGTTAATGGTCGGAAGCGTTAAAAATTATTAACTGTCTTGAAAGCGGGAGTAAATTCTGAACTATGATTTAAAGTGATATTCTTTTAGCAAAGTCACGGAATAGTCTCCCAGCTGATGCTAAATATGTACCATCCATGGCATCTTTCAAACTGCATTTGTAATTAAATCTTATTTGTAAGTAGCAAATTCATATAGGCCGGTTTCAAGACTTCTAACATTTAGATTTTCAACAATATTAAGTTCTTTTAGTAAACCACAA
This sequence comes from Cassiopea xamachana, assembly GCA_900291935.2. Lineage (NCBI taxonomy): Eukaryota > Metazoa > Cnidaria > Scyphozoa > Rhizostomeae > Cassiopeidae > Cassiopea > Cassiopea xamachana. Next base: position 15,242,483 of record OLMO02000286.1, on the reverse strand, counting down.
CTTTGGAGTCTTTATCTTTTACTTTACGTCATTTGGCTCCCAGTGCATTGCATTGCTTCTGAAAAAACATGATATCATTCGCGTTCAGCAAACCCAACGATCCTTGCAGTAAAATGGGTGTGGCCACAAAAGGCGTGGCTCTCAATGCGTGCAGCCCACTTAAGTCCTCCCGACTGAAACTGCCTTTTTAGTCGGGGTAAAATCAGGGAATTTTGCTCATTTCATATTTCACATGTCCATATTTATAGTTGGTACTTACAATAGTAACTTAATACTAATTTAAACCAAATATTTACAATACAAAAAGCCAAATAACTATATAAAAAGTATCATATACTAAAAATAACAGGTTCCTTCTTTCTCTTTTGTAAGTTTTTAGCTTTATATTTAAAAACGAGCCCTTGAAAATGGCAGGGTTCATACGCACTCTGCCTAATTTTTTCCTGACTTTCCTGACTTTTTTCTTGAAAATGAAGTTATTTTTCCTGCCTGTGTAACATGAATATATAATATTTTTCCTGACCATCTGGCATTATAAATGATGCCACCGATCCATTGTTTAAAGTAAGTAATTAAACAAATTCTGCCTATTTGGGTAAAAAGGTGCCTCTCTAGTCAACTATTTTCTCCATCAAGAAAGCAAATATGAAAACCTTGACAATCCAGAAACTCTTCGTAATCATCAATATGCCAAATAACTTCAATGACTATAACTGATATAAAGGATATATGAACAGTTGTCAGTTTGTATTACACTAATGATGAGTTGCACGCACAGTCATAACTTCAACCTACACTCTGACAATGTCTAGCACCTGGCCCATACATGCATAAACATAAGTGATACTCTGTAACGGAACATGAACGGCGGTACAATATTCTCAAAAGAAAAACCGTCTAATTTCCAATCTGATAATAACGAGTAATTTCAACTAACTCATGAAATGCACTCTTACAAACTTTCTTAGGCTTCAAAAATCCAGTACTGAACTTTCTTAACTTTGTGAGCAACTGGGTACTACTTCATTATAAACCACTTTCTTATGAAAAAAAAATGTGTATTCATTTTAGTGACTTCTGTCTGTACTCAAAGGGAACTTAAATAGGTGCTAACTTCTTGGAAATGGAGGAAGCGCTACTTTTACCTGATGGAAAGCAGGCCAGTAGCAAGAAAGTCTAAAAGGGGAAGGCATAGCAATTGTCAACTCTAACTTCAAGCACTGTGGTATGAAACAGGGGAAGTGAGAAAATGGGGGTCTGGGGGCTGGCCTCCAGAAGATATTTTTAAAGATACGCCCCCTAGAATTCCGGAAAAGTCCCCTTTGCAATACACGAAAAAATTAGTGTCTTCTTTGGTCTTTTTCTTATGGCACGAGCATATTCTGGAGTTTATATACAGCAGGATTCATCTGCATCATTGCTACCTTGACAAGGGGATGCAATTGCCCTTCAAATTGATTTCTTATCTGTTGTGGGGTCACCCCCGTACCCTCCGCGGTACTTGCAACCTGCAGCTACATACGAGATAATTAAAATCTAAACCTTGGATCAATGCATGTAAGATGGCATTTGCAGTCCGGATTCACATTCTGCATGGTTGAATTTCACTCTCACTTTATGAAATGACAATTTGGAAAAACAGATTGTGCATTTGCATTTCTGACTACATGTTTGTGTTTTAAACTTAATCAACGAACGTTTAACATCGATATATCTCCACAATTGGGCATCACAGAATATGTTTGACTGATTAAATTTCCTGACTTTTTCCTGACTTTCTTCAAGTTTTAGCAAAATTTCCTGATTTTTCATGACTTTTACTGACTTTTCCTGACTTCCCTTAAAACTATACTTTTTTCCTGATTTCTCTTGACCGTATGAACCCTGAATGGGCTAGGCTGAATGGACAACTGTCTTTAAATAAATGAAATTTACTGTACTGTACTGTGATATAATGTAATGTAATTAATAGCTGGTGCATTGACGGATGTGGATCATATCAACCTGAAGCTTATGTGGGCAAAGCTGCTTATGTGACTCGAATTGTGGGCAGACTTTGGTTAGAAGACACCGTCTACGACCTTGCCACTCGATTGAAATAACATGAGAACAGATTGGTAAAATATGTGTGATGGTTTTAAGTACTTTGAAAATCCAAAAGGTTATTCTCACATTTCTGTAAAACGAAAAGCCAGCTAGCTGGGTGACACTGTTCTTGCGCACATGGAAAACACCCGAAAAGTATAACTATGGGCGTAGGAGGACATCAAACTTAGGGGGCTGTAAACTTCCTGTAAACTTTCTAACCGACATTACCTACTGTTGCAGGTATCATTGAAGGATACCTGCAACTTTAGGTTATGCAGAAAATTCTTTAGTCATGTCGGTTTCCTTAATGAACTCTATTAATCTTCATTTCATTTTACATTTGCATACTAGCTTTATTTCTCTTCTTCTATGATATATGGGTTATTGTAAGTAGTAGGCTTTAATTAGCTGGCATACTGGCTACGTATTTATTTACCTATGCCTACTGTAAATAATTGAATTATTATTATTATTATGATTGTTAACTACTGTTCTTTCAGAAATTTGCCCGAGTGAAACGGACTTCTGCCCAACTTGGGGAGCTGTAGCCTCCTGCCCCCTTCTCCTACGCTTATGAGTATAACCTCATACTTCAAAACAGGCATTTTTTAAAGAAACATTTAGAATTTCACATAAAATCCAGCGGTGCTGTGTTGAAGAATTAGATTCTGGTTGCAGATGGGATTGAACTCCCTGCTTTTAGTGAAAAGGGGTAGATAAATGTTACCACCTCTAACAATTCCATTTCTGGTTGTGTTTCGCCTATTATTTCATACCTAAATCTATCACTTTTACTGCTATTTACTTTCTTACACCATTGCGTCACAAAATTACATACTTTTGAATTGCACAGCTTTTTCAATAAGCTTAGTTTCCATATAACTTTCTAGTGCTGGCGACCCACTGGCGACTCACCGGCGACATTGAATTTTTTTAATGGAAACACTCATTTCAGCTGCCGGCGACCCACCTTCGGCCCACCGCAGACATCGAAGAAAAGTATAAACTTGTTCAACATTTTTTCCATTTCGGTGCCAGCGCCCTCGAGAAATTTATATGGAAACATGACTGCGATAGGTCGCCGGTGGGTCGCCGGCAGTTTCAGAAGGATGGTTGACTTCAATACCACTAAGAATGACTTTCGTTTCAGTATTATGTAAAAATTCTCTACGGAGGAGAGCTCATCGCCGGCGGGTCGCCGGTGAGTGAAAAGTATATGGAAAAATACTTCAGTAGCAATGTCGTTGACATTAAAAACTTATATGGAAACGAGGCTTTAGAACTACACAAATCTTTTTAGAACTGCACGTTTTATGCGGAAATGCACATTAAAAAGATTATGCTTCGAAAAAGCCTAACTGTCTAACAGATTGCACCATACCTAATCACAACTGATTGTGACTGCAGGCCTATCAAAAAAACTCATAGTAGTACAGCTCTATACGCTCTATACACTCTTTTTTTATAAGAAAGAAGCTTAAAGAATATTAAGGCTCATAATCTCTGAAATTTAAGAATAATTTAAGAGTAATGCTAGGCTCGAACTTCATCAAGACTTAGAATTGTTGTGCAATCAAGTTATAGTACTGTTCGTAGATCAACTTTTACACTAACGAGACGATATCTATCATTCTCTTCCACTGCTGTTTTGCATTATGATGAAGTAAGAAATCAACAAATATCTGAATATGTTCTTTTGATTTTTAAGCAAAGCTAAACATTTGGTACGTAAGAATAATTTAAGAATATTCAAAGGCTAAAAACCAAAAATTTAAGAAAAGTGAAGCTTAGCAAAAAAAAATACTTATTCTTACTAAGGAGTGTAATACAGGATATAGCCCACCTAAAACCCACGCAAGCCCCCGTAGACCCAACAAAATATTACTCAGTTATACAATCTTTTACAAGAATACCCAATTTCCTGCTGAGTCAAAATATTCTTAAATAGTTTTGGTTTCGAGCCTTAGAATATTCTTACATTATCAGACGTCAATAGGTGAAAATTCTCATGAAAATTCAGTTCTTTGGTAATAGGGTAGTTTATCACGAAAAGCAAGCAAAAAACAGGACAATAAATTTTGCATAAACTGCACATTTTTTATGAGAAAGTTTCTTTGACCCAGTATTGAAACTTTCTTCACTTTTTCACGATTCCAGTATCAAAACTTTCTGAAGACTCTCTTGACAAACATTTTGGAGTTTCAATGTTTTGTGCGTGGACAGTAGTGGAAAGTGAAAAGGCTCCATGTACGCTTGAAATTATGACAAATCTTTGTAAATACCAACATTTAAACTGTTAGAGGGTAGCCAACATCACATACATGAAATTTTCTACACAGAGAAATCGAATTTAGATACGTAAACACTAAAAAACTTTCTTAAGTCCCAAAAATCCAGTACTGAACTTTCTTAACTTTTTGAGCAGCTGAATACTGCTTTTTTATAAAAAAATACGTTTTTCAGGATGCCAAGTAGGCTCCTCCTGATATATAAACGAAAGTATAACAAATGCTGTTATCGTTAGGCCCAATATTTTATGAAGAAAAATGGAGGGGCCTAGTCACTAATGTCGGAGATAAGCTCAGGCAAAAATTTTGAAAATTTTAAATTTTGAAATTTACTTTTTGAAAAAAAGTGAGGGGACCAGTCCCCCGCGGCCCCCTGGTTTCGATGGCCTGTTTCTTAAGACTTTCTAAGCAAAAATTTTCGAGTTCATGTGTTTTGTGCATGCACGTTAATGGGAAGTGAAAAATTTCCATATACACCTGAAATGCTGATAAATCTTAGTAAATAACAGAAGTTAAATTCCTAGAGGGTAGCCAACATCACGTACATGACATCTTATTCGCAGATAAATCGAATGTTAAATACATAAACAGTAAAAAGCTTCCCTAAGTCTCAAGAATCCAGTACTGAACTCAAGAATCCAGAACTGAACTTTCTTAACTTTCTGAGCAGCTGAGTACTACTTCTTATAAGCAACTTTCTTATAAAAAAACGTGCAATCTAAAAAGAGCGTCAATATACACAAACTGTTAGTCATGGTGAGCCCAGAGGCTCGTATTACTCTTAAATTATTCCTAAATTATTCAGAAATTTCAGCGAACTAGAGCTTCAAAGGTATCAGTCAGTCGACGTTTCTGTAAATATTAAAACTTTCAAGTGATAACGTAACCACACGAAGTAAACCTTTCTCACCGTTCTCCGTGACCGTTCGACACCATACCCAGAATCCCATCACCATCCAGACTTGCGCTCTTCAAGAACCTGCCCTTGCTTTTCTTTTTCCCTCTGAAAAAGAAGTCAAAATCACCATAGAATTCATGACTTGCTTTGATTTAACGGGTCATCGTGTTTGCAAAATATATTTCAGCCAGCCAATAGAGACGTCAAACCACCCACCAATGGAAACAATATATACATATATAATTCTACTTTGAGTATTTCAATGGCGACGTTAATTAACTATGGATACAAAGGGTCACAGCAAGCTTGAGAAAGTTAACAATATAAGGAAATTTTGTGGTCTCCAGAAGCAATCGTTGGATAAATTTAAGGCTAGAGCTAAAAGAGGTAACGAAGTAAAAGCCAGATTCGATCTGCCATTGAAAATGCCTTTCAATGCAAACTGCAGAAATGCAAGGGAAACATCCCTGGACTGAAAACATGTCTTCTTCTCCCTCTAACCAATACTCGATTTTACCAATATATGGATAGAATCTCTTTTTGTTTTGATAAGAAGTGCTCTCTCTTAGCCAAATTCATCAAGATCTTCCCTCCTTAACTATCAAGACAAGGGGGGAACTGGGATATCATAAGGGGGAAGTAAATGCAAGGCAGAAAACATCAGAGCTCTGTTGCCCACACATTCAAACCTACACGACCAAACACTACGCTATTTCTGAGGAAATGTTCAAGAAAGTTAAGACACATTAGATGGTAAATTCTTTTCAGCAGCTTGGGTGAATCTTAATTTGTTTAAATTTTGCTTGGAAAAAATTGTAGCTTGATTGGGATTTGCTTGGGCGTCTTCATTAGAATCGTCGTTTATGCACATTCAGAAATCAGGGGCGACGACATAGGGGGGCGGGGGCACTGCCCCCGATTTCAATATTTGAACCTGAGCTTATCTCCATCTTAGTGACCACGCCCCCCATATTAAAAGTTGTTTCGACACCCCTGGAAATGCTCGATTTCCAAACAAGGAGGCAATTTTTGGTCCCGAAAATAAGGAACGGAGTAAGAAAGCTATACTTCAAAAATACAAATATGCATACCAAATCAAGAAACTACTAGGACTAGATGCTGATTCAAGTTTCTTGCATAGCGTGTAATGGCCAAAGATTGCTCTCTTACAAGGGCTGATGACAGGGGTCAACTTGTCCCGAGCTTCGACTCTGAGAGGGGGCAGGAGACAGATTGCTACAAAAGGTATAAAACGTCACGACCTATGGCTTTTAAATGTTATAATGACATCATCGGAGGCTTAGGATTTTTTCATTTGCCTCGAGATTTGGCCAGTTTTGCCACTTCTCTCTCTCCCTCCGTCTCTCCCATCCTCCCTCCCTCTCCCTCCCCTCCCTTCCTCTCTCTCTCTCTCTCTCTCTCTCTCTCTCTCTCTCTCTCTCTCTCGACAACAAGGAGTATGATGCAATGCATCTAACATGGAGGGGGGTATCTGGATTTGGTAAGGTATACACGTTTTTTTATCTACAAGGAAGTGGTTTATAAAGTTAGCACACCAGGTCAACAATGCAAGAATTACTACTTCCAATGTTAACAATCCAAGAATTACTACTTCCAATGTCCTACTAATGGGAAAAAATTACCAGGAAGGAAACTGAACAACACTCAATAGTGACTGATACGATCATCATCAACAAATGCAAATCAGAAAATTTACAACGACAGAAGATCTTAACATCCTGAGGAAAATAGCAGACAATCGCAAAGTATGGAAAAACTTGACTACTTTAATCTGTAGTGTCGCGCAAGGTGAGCAATGATACAGTTGCAAGCCGGATGCACAAGAGAGACAGAGAGAGAGAGATTAGTTCCTATGTATATAAAATTTGATTTATCTTTGCATAAAATACATGCACATAATGTTGGCTATCCTCTAGCAATGGAACTTCTAATATTTACTAAGATTTACCATCATTTGAGGTGTTGGAGCCATTCGCTTATTTCTAATTTGCATGCGCAATACATTGGAACTAAAAAAATGTGTTAATAAAGTCTTAAGAAAGCTATGGTACTGGAATCCTACCTTGTAATCCATCAATGTTTTTATCTTTGGTAATGTGTGTGTATAATTATTTTAATTCGATTTTTAAAAGATATTACTGCTAACAATATACATATACATATATTAAAAGTCAACTAATCAAAATCGACTATCGAATAGCACAAAAAGCTAAGACTTTTATAAATTAAATTTCAAAACTGAAACAGGCGCTATGTTTTTAAATAGTCTGTTGGTACTGCAGAACTTTACCACAGCACGAAAAAGCCGCAACATTCTTTTCACATACTGAAAGCTTTTTTCGTCCGACACTCATGAGAAAAAAATGTCGGATAGTGACCTAAAGGTTAGCCGAAATATATATCCAGATGCAGTTGCATGTTGTTGCATAGGAGGCGTCTAATTGAAAACTTTTCATCAAAGTTTGAAAATCAAATTAGTAACGCCATTACATCTTGTTACTATGCTGTGAAGCCCCGTGTGGTTACAACACTAGAGTTATGCTACCATCTGCTAAAAGATTGCGTTCCTTCCACTCAAAAAAGTTGTGTTGTTTATGAATTTTCGTGCCGATGTGAAGCTCGGTAGATAATACGCACTACGCAGAGACTAGCAGACGAATAAAACAACATGTCCCCATGAGCATCAGGAAGAAAAGTAATACCGTAAGAGAACAGCCACCTCGTATATGTAAAAAGAACAATTCTAAAATTAATTGTGAGTCGGCCATAGGACAACACCTCACTGCAAATCCAGAATGCCCCAAAACATATAAAACCCAGTCTTGTGTAGACAAAAAGAGTTTGTTTTCTCATTGGGACTCTTCAAATAAACAGTGGTTAATACGTCCTAATTGGTCACACTTGGGGCCAATTAGATGCATCCTATAACATCAACTGCATCTGGATATATATTTTGGTTAACCTTTAGGTCACTATCCGATGTTTTCATACTCTGATGAGTGTCGGACGAAAAACGCTTTCAGTAAGTGAAAAGAATGTTGCCGCTTTTTCGTGCTGTGGTAAAGCTATGTATTTACTTTTAGTATTATGTTGCACAGGCAAGCATTTGCAAGCACTGAATTTGCAAGAGGGTCCATCCCAATTTTTGACTAATCTCTTATGAACTTTTAAATTTTCTGCTGATTTCAAATCATTTGGTAGGTTATTCAAATCTGCGGCTCAATACACATCAGACTAAAAGATCCTAAACTTGCTTGACATGGCATTATATGGCCTAAGTCGTTTAATGAAAATAACAGTAAACACTGCGGTAAAGATTGGCACTTCTGAACAGTGAATGTATTGAAATGGGAAATGCTTCTGATGCTGTAGACAATGTCTAATATGCAAAAGACATTCAATTTCCATTCAGCTGTTCAATTCAGCTGTTCAATTCAATTCAATTTCGACTCAGCTAGAGATTTCCGTTATTCCCAAAGAAAACAATGAGCGTATGGTATACGCTCTGCGAAATTCAATGCGATTTGTAAATCAAGGGGGTCCATTGACTTTTGAAATGATGCTAAAGAACGACTTTTGAAATAGTGAAAGGAGATAGGGTACAAATATTAAACTACATCTCTACTCTTAACTACCAAATTGCCATCCACCCCGCTAATTAATTTTTGAAAAATTTCCAACCCCTCCGTTCCTATTAGGACCCCCTGCTTATTAGTTTTTGTGAAAATTTTTTTGAAAACGTGTCCCAGTTAGATATTTTGAACAAATCTTCTTGTCTGTTAGCAATGCTTTTGTGCTGCTTACACTCTCACGACTGTAGACGCCTGATTCATGAACATAGAGTGCTTCATAGCAGTGTTGTCTTAAATTTAAAAGCATTTTTTCTACCCCCCTGCTTATTCTGACTCCCCCCCACGGCACTTAAGAGTATTTAACAGAGAATGGGTAACTGTTGACTTTTAGGTCAAAATGAAATTCTATGATCCGATCGTGCGTAGAGAAATACATATAAAAACATTGTGGAGCTACGATAATCGACTTTCGAAGCAACCTGCATTGAAGATGAAACCTTAGCAACACACCCAACGTAAACGAAAGTTTTCTTTCAATCACTCAATTCTATAGCTAAATCATGTATAATTCATGACTTTGATCCAAAATATAATGACGGAGGTATATTTAATAAAACTCTCTTATCAACCCTATTATGACATACAGGTTGCTTGACTTCATGTCAAAACAAATTCTCCTGCAGTATCCATATACTCTTGCAGGAAAGCTGGGTCCTATAATAAATTACTTAGATCAGTGGAGATCATTGATTTGCAGCATTGGGAAAGAGCTCAAAGCTCCTCTATAATTACATATCTGGTGGCCATATTCAAAATAAATACCTTGGGTGAATGCTATATTCATGTCAAGTAGAGTTCTAATAATGAAAAATATCAAAGAAATTCTCTATTTACTCTCAGGGTTTAAGCTACCCACAAAAAATCTATTTCTTAAAATGCATCTTAAGCAAAATCAAGGCATGCTCAGGTTTCCTTAATTTTAAAGAAGCTGAAAAGGAGAATTTTAGCTATGTCTTAAAGGCCCTACAAATTGTGGCAATATTCTGTAATTCATCCTATCCTTAAAAATCTTTATCTTTCTATGAGACTATCATGGGTGCTACAAAGACTTTGTTGAGGAGACCATTTAAGTCTGCAAAAACTGGCAATGAAAGGGACAGACAGTTTACTTTATGTGGTGCTGGGTTACTCATTGCCTAAGCTAGGATGTGATTGTTGTTTGCCTAGATGCTATAATGCACATAGATGCAACAAAACACCTTAGCTGCAAAAATGTGAGGGATATAGTACCCTAGCCCCCTTAATTTGCTACCCATGAATGAGTGAAATAAATCAGCTGTATGAAAATCAATGTAAAATCTAATACTCATAATTCTATTCACTTTAAAAACTAACTGATTAGAATATAATGCATATTTTAAAATAAACAAAGAGCTGTGATAACTTTGACCATCTAAAACAAGAAAAAAATTTAATGGCAAAAAGATAATGCCAGGGAATTGCCACTTCTGAGTGGCACTTGATCTATTGTCCTTTGAATTTCCTCTTATATCACTGATTTAAAATTCAGTTGGATGTACAACAAAAACTTAGCTTGAGATAATGGATTTCAGTTAAAGAGCTTAGAGAGTACCTGCTGAAAAAATTTGAAGGGAAGGTACACTACATAAGTCATATCCTACGCAGAAAGTGGAAAATATTTAAAAATTACTTCCTACTATTAAGACAAAAGTTTCTGTCTGTTGCTATCTCACACTTTCAAATACACACCGTTGTTTGTTGTCTTCCAAAAGACCCACTCAATATTTTTGACCGACTAAAATTCTTTGCAATAACTGGTGCATGTCCACATTTCCCATATAAATCGAATCAAGTTAAAAACTCATTTTCTACACAAAATATTATCCCATTAGTTCAATATTACACACAAGGCAGTTGTGAACAAAAACAGTTCACACTGTAGGCGCATCAACACACATTCTTATCACCAACACGTGTTTTTGATATCTACCTCAAACTTATCGATCATTAAACGACATTTCGGCTTGGTTCAGTTAAATGAAAACATCTTGATTGACAGATATTACTGGACGTATTGTGTTGTTAAAAGATCATAGATCAAACATCGCCAAATGTAATGATATAAATGGTAGGCTATAAGTGAGCGATGTTAAATGCCTTGCAAACTGTGCTTGTGCAAGGGGTGGCCTACGATTTATAGCTGTGTTTTGCAATACGATCTGTTACTATGCCTTCATTGCAGCTCCTCTATGAAACAAGATACTCCTAGTCCAAATTATCAACGGTACAATGACCGCGCGCCATTCACAACTTCACACCAAAACTGTAAATAAAGAATTACTCCAAGTCCAAAATAAACTCAGCCTAAATATGAACTATACTAGTACGACAGTTGGCTTCTTAACTGAATGGGTAATAATACCGCACAAATCAAGTTGAAAATCATGCCTAACATAGATTTTGAAAATTTCGCGTGAAATACTTTATGAAAACTCACCGAGGGCTAAGGGCAACATTGCATTCGGGTTGTAAGCTCAAAGAAAGGAGGTCGCGTGTCTTTTCTCCTGTAATCATAGCTTATCCGTTCTTTATCCTCTTGAAGCCCGTTGCATAATGAAAACTTCGCCTTCTGCAACAACTAAGTTCGTGTTCTATACCAAAAACATAAGTAAGAGAGGCAAGGATCAGCATTGTTTGGCATCCGCAAAAAAATAGCGGAATCCCCAGAAAGCCTCATATGAGCATGCGCAGACTTATCCGTACGAAATGCGCAAACTCTGAAGTTTCAGATGGGGGGAGGGCAGCCTTCTATTATGACGGCCATTCATTTGCGACAAATTGCAACTTCCTGCAAGTAGGGGACCAGGAAAACGAGGGCCGCAGGTCAGGATATGACAAATACATAATCTAGAACACGGGGCGGATCCAGGGGGTGTGTTGCTATGAAATTTCTCACATAAAAAGACTAGAAAACCTCCTCCCCCAAGTACAGCTATGGATCCGCCCCTGTCTAGAACACTACACGTATATTTTATAAGAAAGGGATCATTAAACGGTTTTAAAAGAAATAATACTTTTTTCAGATTATAAATTTACTTTTTTCATAAAACAGGATATTCGATTTTGATTAGTTTACCTTGTGTGTGTGTCACATATATATATATATATATATATATATATATATATATATATATATATATATATATATATATATATATATATATATATATATATATATATATATATATATATATATATATATATATATATATATATATATATATATATATATATTTATATAGGTAGATTGACACAGAAAATAAAACTGCGGAATTGCGACTATTAGTTTCATGATTTCTCGATCGTCAGGCCTATATTACGCTCTACGAAATGTATTGAGCACTCTCAGTTATAGAGGACATAAGGAATACAATATATATATATATATATATATATATATATATATATGTATGCATGTATGTATATGTATATGTATATGTATATGTATGTATGTATATGTATATTGCTAGCTATAGTGTATTTTACAAATCAAATTAAAATAATAATGCACGCACAATACTCGAATGATCAAAAAGTCAAGAAATTTCACTACATTCTTTATTTATATGAACACCTAACAACTTTTTCCAGAGCCTCAATATTCTTCAATTTTTCTGATTTTGAGCCTTGAACTTCGCCTAACCATTTTAGGAATGTATTCCGACCTACTACATCACAAAACTAAGCAAGACTATATATTTTCTATCGATAACGCAAAAGTACACCAGAGAGCAGTACACATGTTTTTATAAGGAAAAAGTTTATAAGAAAATGAGGATCAAATGGTCAAAATCTTAAGAAAATCGTAAGAAAATCACCAGGCTCAATTTCCACAATTTAGTGTTTTTATTGGCCAAAACTCGATATTTCGTCGTTATTGCATTCAAAATGTTAAAGATGGAATTCAAATTCAAGTATACAATATTAATAGCGACATTGCAAGCCATCTCAGCCAGTTTCTTTCTGAAAAAGTTAAGAAGAATTTAAGAAAATCTCAGGCTCAATTTTGGGAAAAGTTAAGAAAAGTGAGGCTCAGGCAAAATAATGATTTTCTTATGAAAAAACGTGTATTTAAATTAGGATGTAAAGAAATTCTTATGTATTAACAAAGCTTGGGCCTCGCATTATTCTTAAATTGTTCTTAAATTTCAGCGATTTGGAGCCTCAATATTCTTATAAACTTTATTCTTATGACAAAAAGAGTCTTGGAACTCTTGGAATAATAAACTAAAACCAATTAGTAGTTTTTCCTTTACCTTGTTGGTTTGTTGTCAACTGTAGCTTAATAACGAGCAATATGATGGAATGGTGTGGAAATGTCTACAACAGTTTTTCATAGAGTATTCACCTATATTTTTAAGATGGCATGAAAGGCTTTGATATAGATAAAAATAGGCGTCTCCCACATTTTCCGAAGCTCTGAAGGGCGTGGTCAAGTAAAGTTTTCCTGGCGGTTTCTTTCCAGGCCCCGTAGACTTCTCTCTTCTAACTTATACATCCTGACACAGTAAATACCCTCGTACGAAATTTTATTGGCTGTTGGACTCATTGGTGAAAGAAAGTAATCAGAGACATCCCCTCCTTATGTGTTCTTTGATTCAATCCTGGAAAATTGTTAAGTCAGTGACCACACCCTTCTGTCAGCAAATTTGGCCTCGCACCCCTAGCCGAGCTTAAAAGCAACACATTTTTTAGTTCATAACAAGTTCTTTTTGGTCCAGTACTGAAACTGTTTAATTTTTTCACGATTCCTGTATCAACACGTTTTTCTTAACATTTTCTTTGCAAAAATTGTTTGAATTCCAATGTTTTGCGCACGCACACTAGAGGAGAGTGAAAAAGCTCCATGTACACCTGAAGTGATAATAAATCTTAGTAAATAACAGAAGTTAAACTGGTAGAGGAAAACCAGTACAACATACATAACATTTTGTACACAGTTAAAACGCATTTTACACACTCATACATTCATGGGCGTAGGAGGACGTCAAATTTAGGGGGCTGTAAACTTTCTGCCCGAATTTCCTATTGCTTTTTCATGAAAATTGCCCGAGTGAAGCACAGTTCTGTCAAACTTTGGGGGCTGCAGCCCCCTGCCCTCCGCCTCCTGCACATATGTATACATTTATAAACTATCTTAGGTCTCAAAAATCCAGTATTTAAGCTTTCTTAACTTTTTGAGCAGTCGAGTACTCCTTTCTTACAAACCACTGTCTTAAAAATGAAAAATCATCTATTGTAACAAGGGGAGCGTCACGTCTATTGTAACAAGGGTTGCTAGCCCATCAGAGCCACATGATTGTGTGTGTGCGCGAGCACATGTCTTCTAAATGCAAATAATATGGAGATTTGCAGAAATTCTTGAAAATAGGATAAAAATTTATGTATTCATGGCAACAGCGTAGAATTTGAGAGGGTGGATCCTAGTGCTAAAAGTGCTCTCTACTTTCTACGACACATATGAACAACGTATACAGTCGTTATTTGCACAGCTGATAATGGTAGCAAACACTTTTCCACTTTCGTTAAAACTCTCACGTCTGTCTAGTCCGAGTCTTTTTTTACATGAAAGCTGTTTTGAACCAGTATTTAAACTTATCATGGTTTTCTAACAATTTCTGTGGTATAACCAGTGGTGATTTCTAAAAATTTTAACGAGGGGGCTCTAGGTACAACCACGCCTATTGTTTGGGTGTGGCCCAGCTACAACCACGCCCATATTTTCAAAGATGGAAACATGATCATTTAGTTTAATACTGATATAGTATAGTCAACAACAAGAAATGCCTCAATAACGATGTAGCAGCGCACAATTGATCATAGCACTTTGGAAGCAAGGCCAATAAACTCTGAAAAGCCAAGCCAATGCAAGAGTTTTAGGGGGCAGAGCCCCCAAAATGGGCAGAAATTTTAACAAGGAGGGTTTCGCCCACCTGATCCCCCTAGAAATCACCCCTGGGTATAACTTTCTGAACACATTTTAGCAACAATTTTCGAGCTTCGATGTCTTGCGCATGCACGTTTTTTTCAGTTTCAGTTTTTCATATTTAAAAATCCAACTACATACAAAACCTTGTAAACTAATAACAATTTACTTAGAGTAAAACAAATGACAAGATAAATAAGATGAAAATGATAAAGCAATTGATGTTACAAAATTGATATTGCAGAAACAGGGGTTTGTGCGGAGTAGAATTATCTTGAGGAGGAGCTCTCTCGATAGATAAACTAATCGAGGAGAGAGCATCCACTATGCAAAAACTACGATTATTCAAATTTGAGATCAAATTTGAGATCTTTCAGAGTTGAGATTGTTCAGTGTCAGGAAAAGCTACTTTATTGAAGTATTTTGGACTTGAATTATTTGTATGAGAAATATAATTTCAGATCACGATGAAAAATCACTACCGAAGTAGATTCTTTGATATTTGATGGAATGCTGTTCAAGGCCTTAGCACCTGCATATCTAATTGATCGTAGGCCAGATTGCAAATTATTCTTACGCGTCATAAAAATATCACTTTTAGTAGCCTGCCGTGTATTATACTGATGAACAGATGCCAAAGTGTCAAAGAAATTGTGAAAGAGATAGGAGAAATCATATTAATAGACTCGTGAAATACGCAGCTTTAACGCTAATAAATCGAATTTTAAAGGATTTTTAACTCAGAAAAAGTAGGTGTGGATGAAGATGTGAAACTTTTGAAGGCAATAGCTCTGGCAGTTTTTCTGACAACTTTGAAGGTAACAGTTCTGACAACATTAATAGAAAAGGAAGTGTGAAAGGCAGCGATGTGTTTTTGGAGTGCGTGGGGAAGGGGAGCGTCACGCCCCTCAGTGCAATTGGAATTGCAAGGAAGTTGGTCAAAAAGTCGGCTATGCTGCAAGAGAGTTGGCCACAGAGTCTTCCGTAAAACTTTTGTTTAGTAACAGTAGTTGGTCAAACGCCCCCGTCTTCCCCCATGGAAATTGTCTCGGCACATCTCTGGTGAAAGGGATTATTTGGTCGAGAACTGAAGATATATAAAAGTGAATAGCACATTCTGAATATGTTGAATTTCAACATTTTTGAAACTCAGAATTGGAATTTCAAATACATGCAAACTTATCGTCTTTCTCATTTCTCAAGAATCCTGTACAAAATTCTGAACAACTAAGAAAGTCAATAGGTTCAAACGTATTCAAAATTTTAATGCTTTTTTAACTTACCTACAAACCACTTCCATATTTAATAAAACCTGTACAAGCACGACAACAATAGCCAGCTGGTCAGGAAAAATTCTTCAACTTCAGATGCTAGGAAAACATCCTTTTTCATAGCTTCTTTCCAATCTTTCACATTCTTAAATTTTTCCGATTTTGAGCCTAGAATTATTCTTAAATTATTCTTAAATACCAATGGTGTAACTTCGCCCAAAAATTTAAGGAATATATTCCAATCTTTGTTTATCATAAAACTAAGCAAAAGTTTATATTTTATATTGATAATGCAAAATTACATCTGAAAGCAGTAATATAGCTAGGATACACAAAAATTCTTATATCTTGATGAAGCTTGAGCCTCGCATTTTGAACCTCAATATTCTTATAAACTTTATTGTTATAAAATAAAAAGTGTTTATTGATGACTCGATCCACCTACACGAAAGGGAAAAACATCAAGAACCAAAATTGCAAGACTACGTCATATATAATCAGGACGATATATACGTAGCAAGTTGTGAGTGCTGTTAACATAGCTGGTCTTCGTAGTGTACTGATTTCAAACCGGATCAACTTGATTGATAACAACGACCTAACCGGTGAAATTACCAAGCCTGACCGATATTACTTGGGATTCGACAACATAGCTGCTTTAGTTACCACACTCCATGTTATTCGGCTATCATACAGCTTTTGTATGTTGGAAAAGCTAAATGGATTTAGAGGGAATACAAAGACATTCTTTGCCTACCATTGGGTGGGGAGTGCCCTCATCTGCCCCCTTGGGATACGCCATTTGTGCTTCAATGGCACTTGCATTTCCCGTACACAGTCAAACTAGTTTCTTGAAATAAAGCTATAGATGCTACTAGTTAGGCAAGTATCAAAGGACTATTATTGATAAGAATAAAATATTTTCAATTTTAATGGATAAAGTTGAGAATTTTGCCACAAAAAATCTTGGACAAAATATATTGAGACAACGACAAAAATACAGGTAGAACTAATGCAACCTCAACTCCAACTCAGAAAAGGAGTAATGTAGCCCCCTATCCCCCTTTAGGTCAATGTTGAATGATGGGGAAACAACTCCATGCAATGTGGTCAATATTGAGTGAGGGAGAAGGGCACACATGTAAGAGCAATACATCTTATTATAAAAACTGATGTCAGGCTCATAATTTTTGTCCAAGATTGCACAAAATCAAACGGGGAAGTGAAAAACACCTGACGGCAAACAAAATATTGATACGTCCGTAAGTGGTTCTTAAGTGAAACAAATAGCTGCATTTTACAGGATTATAGCTAGACATAATTTATTCAAAGCATCATGAACTTCTCTATTTCTAGTAGAAAGACACCCAACATAACCTTAATAATGTTGTCGCTTTTTCGTGCTGTAGTAAAGCTCTGTAGTACCAACAGGCTATTTACAAACCTTTATATAATGCTTTCCTAAAATTTTTGAATTCTAATGGCTGGAAAGCTATGCAGCTAAAATTATCAACATTCTGACACATTCCACGGCATCAAAAACACCTATTTTAAGTATAAGAATGTGGTTTAAAAGAAAGTAGTATTTGACAGCTCAAAAAGTTAGGAAAGTTCATTACTGGATTTTTGAGACCTAAGACAGTTTAAAAGGGTTTAAAATGCGATTTATCTGTGTACAAAACGTCATGTATTTTATACTGGGGTCCCTCTGACAGTTTAGTTGTTGCTGCTTACTAAGATTTATCATAATTTCAAGTGTACATGGAGATCCTCACTGCCTTTCTACGTGCATGTGCAAAACATTGGAAGTCAAAACTGATTAAGACAGTGTTCAGAAAGTTTTGATACTGGAATCATGAAAAAGTCAAGAAGGTTTCAGTAAACTTTTTTCTATAAGAAAAAAATTTTTACGAAAATGAAGCTCAAATGGAATTCAAATTCTAGTATACAATATTAATAACGAAAGTGTAACCCATTTTAGCCAATGTATTTCAGTGAAAGTTAAGAATAATTTAAGAAAATCTCAGGCTCAATTTCGGGAAAATTTAAGAAAATTAAGGCTCAGACAAAATGACCGTTTACTTATAAAAAAACGTGTCTTGAGCCAAAAAATTTTTCTCATAAAATAGCAAAGGCTGTGTTTCCGGTTACTCGATGGTTTACACCTAATGGTGTACAGTCTGCCAATATAAATGCAGGTTGTTGTTAGATTATAATTTTAGCCCCTTGTTTCAAGACACTTTAAGAAACAATATCTATAATATGTCATTGCAAACAAGGTTGCTTGTCTTAAAATCCATCGTGAGAATGCAACATGTTGCTTGAACGAAATCAACCAAAGATATACTACAAAACAATGACAATAAAACCAAAAGGTTACGTCACTGATGTGTATGTAAAGGTTGATGGCATGTGCTCGTGAAAACAAAGTGTACACACCTTGGCATTATGAAGGAAGGCTCCCTTGTCGATTGACGAACTCTAGTGAAAAATTCTTAGACGCTACGTGAATGAGAATCTTGATGCAGCTGTTTTCCAGTTGAGTTTCTCCCTGGCAAAGATCGTGCTTCGTCAAATCTCTTCTGTCCAGTCAACAGCTTGTCATCGTAAAATCAAAAGCTGCTAACCCAAGTAGCAATATTTCGCAGTCTTGAATATTGTGAAATGCCACATCCTGTACATTTGCAAAGCTTGGTTTAATAGCAAAGCAAACTGCCGTTGGTATCAGAGAAAATTGCTGGGGGGGGGGGAGCTGGTGCTGCCAAAGTACCGACAATGAGTGGTGTCAAAGAATTTTAACGGACAAAGCCTATCCTATCGTATTGGCTAAAAAAAACTAAAAAAAGAGGTCATGTATATTATTAAAACGCTGACAGTGCATAGACATTTAGGTACCGACGGGGGTTTGGTAAAATTGTGGGAGGGCTACAGCCCCCCAAGCTCCCCCGGTAGTGCCATCCCATTCATGATCCAAAACTATCAGCCCAATTGGCAATTTTAATTTTTTTTCAGTTCATTCAATCTTAGGAGGGTGGCTCTTCGGCAGATGTTGGTTTTCAAGGCGCCTTCCAAACAAAAACCTAACACAGGGTTGGGCAGTCAAAGCCCCGTGGGCCAGAATCCGGGCGGCGAAGAGAATTTTTGTGACCTGCCAAGTCATAAAACATCATAATTGTGTTTGCAAATGGAATTGCTTAGGGAGCTCTCATTTTAAATAGTGGGTACAAGGGTGGGAGAATTTTTGGGATAAGTTGACAAGTTTACGTGCTCCATTCATTATATTCAATAATATGTCTTCCACATCTTTTGAGTAGACTCTAGCCTACCTTAGAAACAAACTGTGGCAGATTTGCCACAAAACATAAAACAATCAAATATCATTTCTATTTTCAAAAAATGAATTAAATATTAGAACGATGATGTACGCAACTGTAGGCTATGCAGACCACGGGCCCGTTGACGGCTGGACTGGATTGGGAGCATAGACAGTGAAATCAAGTTAAGAACCTAGAGCAGTGCTTCTCAACCTTTTTGATCTAACCGCCCCCCAATTCAACGAATTTTTTTAAAACACCCACCCTCCTCTCGAAATATACTTTCTTTCATCAGTTTCATAAGTAAATATATTATATCATACCTTCTCAAAACGCCCCCTTGGGGGCGACATCGCCCCCGTTGAGAATCACCGACCTAGAGCGTTTGTATGTAACACATTTGTGCCAATAGATAACAAATATGTCCCAAAAATAGTCCATCTCCTACGTTTACAGGGAGAAAATGGGGGTCGGGGCTTGTCCCCAGAAAAATTTTTCGAGGGAACGCGGGAAAATGTCCTTTGTAGAACAGAATGTAGGAGCTTTCATCATTGATCTTCATGATAAGATGGAGAAACTGATCCTTTCACCTAGTTTCATCGAAATTTGAAGATTCAATAGGAAAACGCTACCGCAACCTTTTTCATTTTGTATTATGTTTGTGTACTCCGATGGTAGAAGCAGAACAATCTCATACCAGTAAATCGAAGAAAGAGACATTTTTAAAAACAAATATCTTGCATATGCTACATGGAATATATTGTGGAGGAGCAATGCCATATTCTCCAAAACAGGTCACGATCTACACACAGAGACGTCGCGAGAATCCTTTAGTTGAGGGGGTGTAAGACTGAATTTACCTGAATTTAAGTGGCTAATAAACTGTTCTATTGTCACTGATCACTATGAATGGCCACTTTGATTTTCTGTTTTCTATCACGTACCTAGCTTAAATAATTCTTTTTTCTTTTCATTTTTATTGTGATTAACTATTTTCCGTGTAATTACTGTAATTAGTGTAAAAACAGGGCAGGTCTGTAAATCAATTCTTTTTTGTAACCTCTACCATGTATAAATAATTTTTAAATGGAATAAAATTCCAATGTCTTAATATTCTTTGGCTAGTTACAAGCGGTTGGGGGCAGGAGGGCAAGCATGGCTATCCAAAACTTTAAACGTGCTAGACATTATCTAGTACCCAGTGTCTATCTAAGGCCCACCATGGTTGGGCCCGGAGAAAAATTGCCAAAAATGAAGGCTCTCAGATGGCTGGAAAACGCTATTTTGAGACTAGTTTTTGCCACATACACTAAATACTTCCTTCAATTATACGTTCTCTCAATTGTTGTAGAAGCATTATGCAGCCTTTAACTCTTCAAAAATTACCTGATTTTGACGATGCAATGACCCAATTTCACCTGAATTTTCTCAAGCTCCGAAAGTTTGGGGTGCTACACCCCCACACCCCCCGATCGCTTCCCTCACATCTCCAACACGCCCCGGTAACTCTATATGGAAAAGTTACAGTCTTTTCCAAATAAAATTCGTAAAACCAATGGAAACAAATCAATGTACTCATTTTTTAGACAAATTGACATTGTACAGTTTCTTAATTTTTCTTGAACAAAGTACTAGAGTTTCTTAACTTTTAAACCGGCCTAGTAATCGTTTTCTATAAAACAGTTTCTCATCAAAACGCCGGGTATGCAACCATAGATGGACTAAAATGCCCTTCTTCAGGGATTTTCTCATAACCTTTTTATGGGAGATTGCAACCTAAAGCTTAAATTTTCCATACTGCTGTCCTCATAAAATCATTCTCTTAGTACTCACATAGAAAAATAACAGGTATAATTAATACTATCGCTCTAATTATTCTCTTTGATGTCCAAAACACAATAAGAGGAGCTATCTTGTTTAGAACCATTGTCATTATTCTCAAATGTAAATACTTTTCAATTTGTCGCCGAAACAAACCACGAGCAGATGCAAGATTAGCTGTGGCAAGACTCTAGCTAGTCATATCGTTTTGGAGTTGGCTCGTTTCATGTTTGTTTTTGTAAAATATTTTGCAGTTCTTAAATAATACTGTCAATGAAATTTAATTCCTAAAAAATTGGCACTGCTGACAAAGACCAGATCGCACAAGCATTTTTATAAAATGAACCACCTTTTAAGGAATGTACATATCGAAGGCCAAAATAGTTAAAGAACTTATATTACTAAAGAAAAACTCCCCAAGGAAATTTTATTTTGTAAAATTACTAGAATTACAAGCAATAAAGAATTAGGAAGCCTGTTTCATTATTTTGCAGCGATAATTCACTCGCAATGATATATCTATGAAACATTTTTCTTGCTCTCATTGTGATTTTGGTACTGAGTTAGCCAAAAATTAAAGGCAAAATGCAGAATGTTGATGCTTTTGTTGTGTCTATACCATTTTTATGGCTAGTAATATGTGCAGCAAAAATTAAGGAAGTAGAAAGAAACTATTACTACAGCAATTTGATAATTCCAGGTCCAAGAACAACGAAGTTTTGGGAGTAGGCCTTGACCTAAGTTTCTTATAAGCTTGTATCATCATTAAGCCATGACGAAACATTGAAAGCAAAAAGTTTAAATTTCAAGCAACATACTAGCTGCCTCAGAAATTTTTTTAGTAAAAGCTACATTTTATTAGGTAGTCCATGACAGTCCCAGCTATTATGTAAATCAATTACTTTATGAGCGTACATGTTTCTTTTTCTATAAGAAAAAAGTTTATAAGAAAATTAGGCCCAAATCGTCAAAATCTTAAGAAAATCACGAGATTCAATTTCCAAAATCTAGTGTTTTTATTGGTCACAAATCGATATTTCGTCGTTATTCCATTCAAAATGTTAAAGATGGAATTCAAACGCAAGTAAAGAATATCAATAACGAAAGTGTAAGCCAATTCAGCCAGTTTATTTCAGTAAAAGTTAAGAAAAATGTAAGAAAATTTCAGGCTCAATTTCGGGAAAAGTTAAGAAAATTGAGGCTCAGGCAAAATGACGGTTTTGTTGTAAAAAAGAACGAATGCACGGTTTTATTTATATTAGAAACTTTTTGAGTTCAATATTTTATGCATGCACATTATAGGAAAGTGAAAAACTCCATGTATACTTCAAATGATGATAAATCTTAGTAAATAACAGAAGTTAAACTGTTAGAGGAAGAAATAACAGAAGTTAAACTGGTAGAGGAAAATCAACATCATATACATGACAGTTTCTACACTAAAAAGCTTTCTGAAGTCTCAAAAATCCAGTACTCAATTTTCTTAACTTCTCGAGCAGCTGAAAACTACTTCCTGATAAAACTACTTTCTTATAAAAAAAAAGTGTAGCAGGCCTACATAGATATTTACCGGGAATTTCTGAGAATCAGTAGCTTCCCAGCAAATAGTAGATTAGACTTAATAATCACACATTTAAGTTAGAATAATATTTAAAAACAACGCTATTCTCAACAGTAATTTCTAGTTCTTTGGATGCCTTTTAGAGCATGCATATAAAACTGTAGACCGGTATACATTTGGTTAAGCATACGTGGCAAGTACTTAAGACGGGAAAAGGTTGTGTGTCTCCTTCTGCACGTTTACGGTAGGTGCAGACAGACACCCCAAACTCTATCGACAGCCAAGGTACATTCCATATACTTAGGCCCGAAAAGTCTTCGGCGTACGCTGATCAGGGTTTGACGTGGAAAATAATGAAGAAAAATTTCGGCTGGTGGAAATTCTTGAGTAGTGGCTTGTCAAACTTGATGAAATGGGGTTTCTTTTAGTATTGGCTTGAGTACCTTCGGCATGCAATTTACAAGGAATGCAGCCTGGATCCACAAGGGGGCACGTCCAGATAGGGCAAAATGACTACATAGACTAGGAAAATATGATCCTCTATATGAAAAAGGAGCGATCTATGAAGGATAAGAGCACTATATCACTTTGTAGAAAGTTGGAAGGGACTTGCCTTGATCCCCCCGGCTCAGAACTCCCTAGTTTCATTTGCTCGATGCAATATACATGACAGCTTTTGTCTAGATTTGTTCTATTTGTAGGGTGTTCATTAGATTTCGTCATCCGATGTTATCATGGAGAACCGCAAGAATATCTGACCATCCATTTGGATTTGCAATCAAATGTGTAGAAAGTCAACGGAAGAGCTTGAATGAACTTGATAGTAACCAGGAACGTATTGATAGACGTTGACAATGGAATCAATCCAACTGATGTAAACTTAGATTGTACCATTTCTCAAATACGAAATAAGCAAAAAAGTCAAAAAAGTACTACAAATGACGATCATGTGGGAATGAAATTCACCAGTTAATGTTACAAAAATCCTAAAAAATACTTTTGACTGATGACATATAAGGAACCGTAAAGAAACTATATAGATTGTAGGACATTAATTTAGTAGCCGTGGGGCGTATGCAATGGGGGCTTATTAGAGGGAGAAGTTACCGTAGAGGTGATTGAAAGAGCTTTACACGCAAAACCCTAAATCAGGGGTCGGCAACCCACGGCCCGCAGGGTATTTTTTGTAGCCAGGAGGCCTCTTGAAATCTACGGCTCGTGCGGCCCGATATATGAGGGGAAATGCATATACACGGATTTTTATAAGAAAAAAGTTTATAAGAAAATGAGGCTCAGATCGTCAAAATCTTAAGAAAATCGTAAGAAAATCACGAGGCTCAATTTCCAAAATTTTATATTTTTTATAGGCCAAAAATCGGTATTTCGTCGTTATTGCATTCAAAATGTTAAAGATGGAATTCAATATCAAGTATACAATATCAATAACGAAAGTGTAAACCATTTCAGCCAGTTTATTTCAGTTAAAGTTAAGAAAAATTTAAGAAAATCTCAGGCTCAATTTCGGGAAAAGCTAAGAAAATTGAGGCTCAGGCAAAATAATGGGTTTCTTATAAAAAAAACGTGTAGACGAAATATTACTGTCAACACAGCAGGTAAACAGCTTACAAATTAGATGAAACGTACAACCAATTATAAAAAGACTGAAATCACTGTGAAATCTATACGAAACAGAGTAAGAAAGGGGGTGATCTTCCGGGGGATCGTATTGTGTGTACGAATTCAGCTCCTCAAATGAACATGTATTTTCAGTCTATGTTTGAATTTACGTACTGCTTCAAAGTTAAGAGTACGTTTACCTATGAATATATTATTATTGATTAGATAAGTAGTCAGTTGAAATTAGTATATATTAAATAAAATAGTATTTAGAGTTGCGGCCCTCGTGTGCTTTTCAAAATTCAATTTTGGCTCTCTGGTTTATAAACGTTGCCGACCCCTGCCTTAAATAATATTATGTGCAAATTCTTTACAATGTAATTGATTTTTGAAAGCTAAATGTTTTAAACTTATAAGGATCTAAAATTGTACAGCAGATGCAATTTGATCCGGTACAGTAAGCCCTGAAGTTTCTGGGAGTTGAATCAAAAACACACGATTTTTTTTAAAAAGAAACTTTCATAACTTTTTCATAATTCCAGTATCAAAACTATCTTAAAACTTTCTTTGCAAAGATTTTGAGTTCCAATGTTTTGCGCATGCACATTAATGAAAAGTGAAAGAGCTCCAGGTACACTTGAAATGATGATAAATCTTTGTGAATAACAGAAGATAGATTGATAGAGGACAGGCAAAGAGATTTTGTACACAGATAAATGAAATTTAAATACACAAACGCTAAAAACTTTCT
>OLMO02000286.1:15193768-15211677 GCA_900291935.2 Cassiopea xamachana | reverse complement strand
AAAAGTCATGAAAGTGACAAAGTCTCCAAGCAATGAAAGTTTAACTGTTAACAATCAAAACGTCGAAACTGTCGAAGTTTTCAACTGCATGGGCGCACTGCTCACAAACACACTGGATGAT
Organism: Cassiopea xamachana; assembly: GCA_900291935.2. NCBI lineage: Eukaryota > Metazoa > Cnidaria > Scyphozoa > Rhizostomeae > Cassiopeidae > Cassiopea > Cassiopea xamachana. Next base: position 15,211,556 of record OLMO02000286.1, on the reverse strand, counting down.
AGCAATGAAGTCAGACGACGCATCGCAATTGCAAAGACCGCGATGATTGGGCTAAGCAATATATGGAAAGATAGATCCATATCACAATACACAAAGCTTCGACTCCTTTGGGCACTTGTATGTCCTATTGCAACATATGGGGCTGAATGTTGGGTCTTGAAGAAAGTAGATACAAACAAGATTGCTGCTTTTGAATTGTGGTGCTATCGCAGACTCCTTCGGATTAGTTGGGTTGACAAACGTACAAACCAATGGGTTTTGGAGAAGATTGGGCCTTGCCGTAGACTACTGGACAAGATCAACGAAAGGAAATTGAAATTCCTAGGACATATAGCCAGAACATCCGGCATGACAAAAGATCTGCTATTCGGTACAGTTATCGGCAAAAGGGGCCGTGGAAGACCCAAAACCAGAATGTCTGACAACGTGAAGAACATTGCAAACATCAGCATGGCCAGGTTATTAGAACAAGCTCAAGACAGAAATCATTGGCGGAGTTTTGTGGAAAGTGTCACGGCTGGTCAGTAATGACCTTCCCGTCGAGAAGAGAGTTGCGTGTTTACGTCTTGCGTAACTGTGGAGTCCTGTTGTGTGTAGTAAACACCCTTTCCGGGCAATGTGTTGTCCTTTCAACGTGTATTGTGATCTTGACGTGTCATGTATTGTAGCGTGCAGTTGATGTCATATGTAGTGAGGTGCAGTTGCTGTCATATGTAATGAGTGTTTAATTCATCTTGGTCAGTCTTTGACTTGCATCAAGAGACAAAGCATCGAGTAGCCTGTTGTATTGTCGTCTCTACTTTAGGCTTAAGCTTGAGGACGTCAAGAATCACAAGCCACCACAAAGAACCCAAAAATCGTTACAAACGGCTTTAGAAGGAACATACATGTAGAAGACTTAAAAGTTAAGGAACTTCTGTTACTAGAGGGAGAATTTCTAAGGCTGTATAGAATCTAAATATGTTGTTGAAATTAAGGAAAAAATAGGGAATTAAAATACACAGGGGAGTTGGAATTGGAGAAAAGGCTCTAAATGATTATACAAGGACGGAAAGAACAAAAACAGGTAGTCATAGAGCAGAAAACTAAAATATATACAGCAGTACGCTATTTTGCCATGGAAATCGGGCGTAAATAGTACTAACAAAGAAAGGAAATGAAATGAGGAGTTTGTAAAAAAGTCAATATCCTCAAAATTAATAAACGGTGGGTCCTAATAAGGCCCGGGGGCTGGAAAATATCGAGACATTAATAAGCGGGGGGACGTTTTTTTGGCATCTGAGAGTACGTGCAAGGGAGCAAAACTAACCTCAGTATCGCATGAAGCCAATTGACTTTCATCATAATTCCAACAAACGTCCAATACAGGCGCAGAATGGCCTAATAATTTATTCAAGCATCGCTGTCCTGATTTTTCTACATTGAAAATATACACTGCCATATCCTCACTTCCTGTGACTGCAAATTAAAAGTTAAAAAAATCGTTAAGATTTAATAATACCGTAAAATCCTGCATATAAGCCCCCGAAAATAGACTCCCTGTAAAGTAATCTAAATGTCCTTCCGAATATAAGCCCGCGAATATAAGCCCGCAAATATAAGCCAAAGGCCTACATTTGGGGTTCTGTATATATATTTAAGGATAACGCATGAACACGGCCAGAGCATAGAGCTTCTGTATTTGCTTAAGCCCACCAAAAAACGCTTACGACCTCTGTAAGCCCAGGGCTTATATTCGGGGTTTTACGGTATAAGAGGGAGGCTGAAACGGGCAAAGAATTCAATAATAGCAGTAATCTGATATACGTTAACGTAATTCAAAAAGTGGAGGGGGCACATGTAATCAAAGGGCATCCTCACAAAAACAAGGTAGTGCTGTAAACTGCAAAGGGGCAAATGGCAGGGCACCCTCATTAAAAACAGGGTAGCACTGTAAACTGCAAAGGGGCAAATGGCAGGGTACCCTCATTAAAAACAGGGTAGCACTGTAAACTGCAAAGGGGCAAATGGCAGGGCACCCTCATTAAAAACAGGGTAGCACTGTAAACTGCAAAGGGGTAAATGGTAGGGCACCCTCATTAAAAACAGGGAACTTCATTAACTTGCAACGGGGCACATGATATTGTGTAAACTGCAAGGCTGTTTTACCTAACAATGTGCGAAAATGTGGGAGCACGTGCACCCTGTTCATGCATACAAGAATGACTATTCTCAAGCAATGGAAAAGGCCAATTATTATTATAACTGTATGCACAGATGTCATTAAACCCTATGGGAGTGAAGTGCTGAAGGACGTTTGTATATTTGTGTGATTTCGAGGGGTACAGCCTAGAACCATAAAAGCATGTTGTTGCAGCTATGACCTCACCACATCCTATCTATATTTCACCGGGCTCATTAAAAGTATTATGTGCCTGTGAGCACAGGTGTGAGGTAAAATGTAACTGTAGAAAATAGGGAATTTAATAGATAGTCCCATACAGGTTTGGATAAATGTTCCTGCAGAAGTCACTGAAACGCTCATGCAGACAAATAAGTTCTGCATTTCATATCAAAATCAGTTCTACACACATTTTGTATAAGAATAAAGTTTATAAAAATATTAAGGCCCAAATTGCTGAAAATTAAGAATAATGCAAGGCTCAATCGTCATCAAGACTTTGAATTTTTGGGTATTCGAGCAATAATACTGCCTTTAGGTTAAATGTTGCACTATCGATACAATAGATATTACTCCGTCCCATACACGTTTTTTTTATAAGAAAAAAGTTTATAAGAAAATGAGGCTCAAATCGTCAAAATCTTAAGAAAATCGTAAGAAAATCACAAGGCTCATTTTCCAAAATTAAGAGTTTTTATAGGCCAAAAATCGGTAGTTCGTCGTTATTGCCTTCAAAATGTTAAAGATGGAATTCAAATTCATGTATACAATATTAATAATGAAATTTTAAACCACTGTAGCCAGCTTATTTCAGTAAAAGTTAAGAAAAATTTAAGAAAATCTGAGGCTCAATTTTGGGAAATGTTAAGAAAATTGAGGCTCAGGCAAAATAATTTTCTTATAAAAAAAACGTGTATCTATTTGGCTTTATGATGAAGAAAGACATAATCAAATACTTAAATGTATTTCTTTGATTTTCTGGCGAAGCTACTAGGGCTGTTACTTTTTGATTTCACTATTCGGTTATTCGGTCTGATATTTATCGAATAATCGATTATTCGGTGATATGGGTGTGGTCAAAACTTTGGTTGATTCCCCCATAGGCGTGGTCAGACATACGGCGTTTCTAGGGCAAAGTTTCTTATGAGCGAACTCTTGCAAAAGCAATGCAAAACATCGTCTGTTCGGCCGCTGTGAAGTGGCAAAGAGAGCCATTCGATTACTTATTGACATAGTAACAGATTGTTTGCACTTCAACCAGAGAATCCATTTTTTTGACACTAACCAAATAATCGGTTGTATGTGACTACAACCAAATAATCGAAGAAGTCGACTAATCGGATAATCGAAGAATTCGACTACGCCCGAATAATCGAAGAATTTGACTCTTCCCGATTATTCGACTACTCTGACTCCTCCCGAATAATCGGTCAGAGAATCCGCTGACCGAATGCTAAAACTGATAGCCGAATATCGAATGATCGGTCTGCTGGACAGCCCTAGAAGCTACAACTTGGACACATCAATAATTCAAGAATAACCTTAAGCTCAAAACCAAATAAATTCAAGAATATTGAGTCTCAGCAAAAATAGGCATTCTTATTAGAAAAACTTAGGAAAATCTAGAAATGGGCACTTTGCCCCCAATGGATGCATAAAAAATCTCACATACCGACACAGGCACCCTTACGAAGCGACATCAGGGGGCAGAACGATGATCGAATTGATTGCTTTTTGTGTTTCACTGGAAAGGTTGATTTCAACTGAAGATTTCCATCTGAACTGACTATGCTGGTGGGCAAAAAGGTTATAATTAAATACATGCGGGAGTGTAGAAGAGCGAAAGAGAAGAAACAAGCACAGACAGGAATCATAGAAATAGTCGAGGAAGATCGAGGATATATATATATATATATATATATATATATATATATATATATATATATATATATATATATATATATATATATATATATATATATATATATATATATCCTCGAACCACGCTATTCGAAACAGGCTTGTACAGATTTAGTCAGTAATTCGCCATTTTATACATATGCATTCATACATACATACATACATACATACATACATACATACATACATACATACATACATATATATATATATATATATATAATATATATATAATATATATATATATAAATTTATATACATATAAATAAATATATACACATATAAATATATATATATACATATATATATACATGTAAATATATATATATATACATATATATATATATATATATATATATATATATATATATATATATATATATATATATATATATATATATATATATATATATATATATATATATATATATATATATATATATATATATATATATATATATATATATATATATATATATATATATATATATATATTTATACATACATACATTCATACATACATATATACCTGTACACAAATTAAATGTTTTGATTTAAGCTCTTCATCAGTAGATATATGTATGTAGGTAATACCTTGAGCCTCACAGCTTCTTTGCCGTCTTAAATATTAACAATAAACGTAGCGCGAATACTTACCCATATAGATAGAGCGCATTGTTCATACAACTTATCAGCAACGATGGATCACGTGCTTCCCTGCTAATCCACGTTCTACATGAAATCGAGGTAACTGGACAGCCATCAGCAATTATAATCCTGAGAAGTAAAAATGAAAATGTTGGTGCTGGAAACAAATGTGGATTTGAAATGAGTTCAAGATTTAACCAATACAAAATAAAAAAGGATGAATTCTAAACTACTACTGTCTGAAACCATCGCAAATACAGAAGACTCCAGGCAACTTGAACCACTAAAACCAGAACAATCGCCTCTTCGAATTGAATTTGTATTCCCTGATCGTTGCACAAAATCATCATACAGAAATACCCCCAATAACTCACGTCCCTGACAACTCGAGTCATGTTCATAGATTTCTTGAAGGCTCGAGTATCTAGAGCTAACTGTACTCAGCGTCGATTCTCACAGATAACAATAATGTTTACAAATGGAGGGCTAGCCAACTCAATGATAATTGAGCATTGATTAATATGCTTAGTAAAGCGTGGGCTCAAAGATTTAATGAGGTATTGAGCAGCTTCTAGCAAAGTTTCAATGGTATACAGGCAGTCCATGCCCCGAAGAAATAGGTGCAAGAGCGTCAGATCGCAAGAGCGTCAGATCGCAAGAGCGTCAGTTCACACGAGCGCCCTTGTCTGTACGAGCGATTGTTTCTAATTAGTTGAAATGGCACGTGCGATCCAAGATTTGCGTATCCCAAATACAGAGTTTCTTGTTGCTAAAGCTTGTCATATGTCTCGTATAGGACAAAACAAGATACAACAAGTTATGGAAGCAAAAGCTGACTATCACTAGTGTTGTAGTTGTGACAACAAAGTTCCTATTTGGCTTATGCGATTGCAAGGTTGAAAGTGATGTAGGCACGGACAATTTTTTGCTTGTGCTGGGGATTTTGTACGTGTAAGTAAGCAAATGTGCGATCGCACGTGCTTCCGTGCATGGACTGGCGTACAGGTAATAAAAAGCTGCCTAAAACTACTCAAGGAAAAACGTTGCACAACAATAAAATAGCAAGCAAAACTGTTTTTCTTTTTAGCTTCTATTCTTTCACTTGATTGATTTTCAATTTCTTTGCTATATATTAAATATTTCGTGAATTCGTTTTTTCTAATCATCTGTCACAAAGAACAAACACCTGACCAATTAGTAAACTCTACTGGCCCTAAGGAAAAAACAGACTAGCATAGTGGACTTGAGCTTCCTACAACAGTAACTGTCAGGAAAGGCAGGGTTGGCATTGCTATTTCAAGACAAAATTCCATGATTTTCCCCGATATTTTACGTGAAATGCTACGCTTTTTCCTTGACTTTCCCTGGTATTCTTATCATTTTTTTCGGCAGATGTGGGGTCTGGGAGAGCCTTGAACCTATTTTTTACAGTTCAAGGTTTTGATTCCATAAAACATGGAACAGCACTTCAAAATGACTGCACAGAGGAAAATGCTGTGAAAATAGGGGAAAACTTGGCAATTGCCACACTCAACTGGAAGTGTGACAGTGCGTAGAGAAAGTCACCACTCTAAAACGAAACAATAGTAACTCTAAAACTTCCCTGATTTTTCAAAACATCTTTCTTTTCCTTTGATTTTCCCTGATTGAAATAATATTTCCTGATTTTCTCTGAATTCCCTAATTTGGTGGCAGCCCTGCCAGTGGGTAGTCATGATAATTTGCGTCCCCTGGTATCGTCCTCGTAGTGTTGTAAAGTAGATTGTTTGGGTTGTAATTTGTTAATGTAAGTTCTTACATGTATAGAAAAACAAACATTAACTGCCAAAACTTTTCAACGGTATACTTCAGAATTTAAATTCTCAGACATATTTGTTGGAAAATTTGAACTCCTTTATGAGTCAAATTATGAAGTACTTCTCGTGTACCTGAGTTAATTATTAATCACAAAATAGTCCAACAATAACATATTCCATTGGAGGAAAAACCTTGTTCAAAAATTTTTTCAGTTAATCTAGGTACCCTAAAGAGTGGTCATAGAAAAATTACTTTGTGTTGTTGTAACATGGGGGTATTCACTTCAAACAAAACGAAATAACTTATCATACTTAATGCATTTACGCTATCATGCCACAAAGGGTATATAATACATTACCTCCGTATTCTCTGCAATTTACCAGCCATGTCTAAAGAAAATGCAAACACAGAGCCCTGTTGGAAAGAACAAACTTGTATGAAAGAATTTATGCAATAAGCGCCTCAATATGGACATTAAATGAATTAACATTCTCGAGAGCTTCAATGCATCTGGTTATATACATGTTCTTTTATTATAAGAAAACCATCATTTTACCCAAGCCTCAATTTTCTTAACTTTTCCAGAAATTGAGCCTCAGATTTTCTTAAATTTTTCTTAATTTTTACTGAAATAAACTGGCTAAAATGGTTTACACTTTCGTTACTAATATTGAATACTTGAATATGAATTCTATCTTTAACATTTTGAATGCAATAACGACGAAATATCGATTTTTTGCCAATAAAAACCACTTAAATCCTATGGCATAAACTGTATCTAGGTAGCCTTATATTTACAGTCTGAAGGGTCATCGAGAGGGGGACAGGAGGAAAACTGCCCCAGGGGCAACAATGTCCAAGGGGCCACATAATAGCAAGTACTTCAAGGTCTGAGGAGCCTCATAAATTTAACCAGCAGTAATTTCCAAACTAATTTCTAGGCCCTGAAAGTTTCGCTCGCAGGGGGGCTCATCTTTCTCTTTTGCCCCCGGGGCCTCTTAATTCTCTCGGCGGCCCTGTTTACTTTGTAAAAACCATCACTACTAACAAAATAACTTGCCAAAGGCCAATAAATATTTGAGGAAAATAAATGAAGTGCAAGTGTGTTAATAATAATGGTTTGTACAAAATCATTGTAGTTATAAAACTGCTTAAATAAATGATACTATTTCTCTTGAGTGAAACAACGGAGTACATCAGGTATTCATGAAGCTGGTAGCAATCTGTTACCACAATAAATAGGAAATATTGTGTTAAATTCCAACACGAAGAAAGCAAGGAAAATTATCCCAAAGCTGCGTGATCAGGGGTGCAGTGTGAGGTACATTCTTTAGGGGAAACATGAGGAAGCCTGCTCCGCGCAGTGCCGTAACCCGACGTAGGTTGGGGCTGGGGCAGCTCCTAATGTCCACTTAGATTGTTCTTGTTGTTTTTTGCTTTATTTTGAGTAGGTTGTTATACCTAGCATTTTCAGCTAATTTAGGCCAACTATGCATGCGGCATCCAGGTATGGGACCCCTAGTTTAACGTCCCTTCCGAAGGACGGTGGAGTGAACTGTTTTGGTCGTTCATCTGGAGGTCGCCCATCCAATTCCTGATCATACACTGCCATGCTTAACTTCAGTCAAGCTAATGGAACTGGCTGGGCCGCTTGGTCACTCACCCCGCTAAGGTTTTGAAGAGATCAGAAATTTGTGCAATTTAGGTTGAAAATGAAGACGAGGTTCAATCTTATTGAATTCTTAAAGGCCCAAGTGTGTCTGTTACGTCAGTGGTTTAATGCAAGTTCTATGTCCAGGCCCCAGTATTATATCAAAGATCCCATGCAGACAATGTGGTTTTCACATACTACCCTTTTCCAAATAATACTTTACGTAAAAAAATTGAAAACAAAAACGCACCTTATCATCTCCACTCCATAACACAATACCAGATGTATCAAATTCAAGTGCTCTAACTGGTCCAAGAGCTTTCGCAACTCCACCCTTGAAAATTAATTACAAATAAAATTAACTAAGTTTGAAATTTTAAACTCCATTTGATAAAACCACAAAGCAAAACATGAAGAAACCAAATGGGAATGGCCGTATGATTTTCAATCAGGATACATTATCAGGATCCAGGGAAACTGCTCAGAATGAGAGCCATTTTCAAATGGAGCCAGAGGGCTCATTTCACTGTTCCAAATTCACTTCAAAATAAAAATTGATTATCAAGACAAATTACAGCTGTTTTAATAAAAATAATTAGCACTGCATGCTAGGAAAATTGTGCCTTTGCTAAGAAAAGGGGACATTTGATTACAAATAAAGGAGCAATATTTCCATGCTTTTCTGAAAGTTGAGAGTTATATTTCTGTTCAATATCACCATAAAGCTGGATGAGATTCTCAAATGTAGAATATAAAGATCCACTGTTTATGAAAATTGCGCATCTCTCCTTTGCAATATTGTACTTTCATCCCACGTTCTCCGTGGTAAGGGAACCAAGCAATTAGCTTCGGTAATTACCAAAGCTTAAAAAATACGCCTATAAAAAGCAACAAAGCTGTATGCTCTTTGTTCTATGGTCTTTGCTCCTTGCTCTTTGCACCTGGTCAATGAGTTGACAATTAGCGTTATCCTTAACAGAAAGCGACCGAAATCTAATAAATTTCTCATCGGTGTTTAGCAGAAATGCATAGCACAATAATCGGGTAGGTCTACTATCAAAGCAGAATACCAGCTTTGTGTGTCCATTGCCTTAATATCTTGTTACTTGACATAGCACATACCGATTTCCAAATATATAATTACTCTACTAAACATTCAATTTCATCAATAGAAAATGGAACTGCTTACAAGATCAGATTTAAAGTGAATTAAAAGTGAAATTAGACAAATATCCAATAAGATCTGAAAAGATAAATCAGTTAGTCTACAATTTAACAACCTTTGTACATTTTCCAGTGGACATGTTGAAAACTTGAACGAAACCTTTCTGATTCCCAGTCTTCATTTTAGTTAAGGAACAATGAAATGAGAAGTTGGGCAGGGAGCTCGATCTGTTTGATTTTAGCAAAAACAAGTTACCATTGTATATCACATCAAAACAAAAGCCAGTCTCTCTTAGAGTTGTTGTGAAGGGCCACAGTGGAGGACGAAAAGGGGAACTGGGCTCTTGTTTCGGGTACTTCCGTTGCGCCTTCTCAGCATGCTCTCCCTATGCTCCCATTATCAACGCCTATTTAGTATGCATGCGTCGCATATGCTAGCGGATTAAAAATTATCTTGGAATTGCGGATTGAGATGAGCAGAGTAGAATTTGATATAATCGATCTTAGAATAATGTAAATAGCTTCCATTTGATTGATTAATTAAAATAAAATTCACATCAAGTCCTTTTCTTATCCCATGCTCGCACAATGTACAACAAGAGTCAAACTAGTATAGGCTAGCCTTGAAATCGTTAAATATTCAATTGGACTGGTGCAACCTTCTAAATGTGATTATGCTAAGTTTTGAAAGTCAACTGCATAATTATGAATACTAGACGTCTCAATAAATCCAAATAAGGCTACAATAAATATTAATTGAAGAAGCCACGAGAGATTCTATTCTGATAACCGCTCATACAAGAACTCAAACACAGTTCAGGTCTTTCAATGGAATAAAAACCACAAGAAGCCAGAATAAGGCCTATGGAAGAGAGACCACATCGAATTACAGTTCATATGCAAGAAAACACTGGTTTGCATATTAAGTACTTATTACTGAGGATAATAGCTACGACGAACAACATTGCAGATAAATTAGAAAGAAAAACAAATTTTCATTTGTGGATTGCCATCGACACATCAATTATATTGACAAAATCAGTTAATTTTGTCAATATTAATTGATGTGACGATGGCAATCTACAAATTAAAACTGGCTATTTTTTCTAATTTATCTGCAATGTTGCTCGTCGTGACTATCATCCTCAAATTTATATTTAAGCTGCGCTTTCCAACTGATGTCTTACTTATTACTGTTTACGAATTGCGAAGTACGTTATACTTGTGAGGGGGGCTGCCGAACATCTCAATTTGGGTTTGACTGTTGTGTCGCTGCATGTCCTACTAGCAATACTCTATTTTTCAACAAAGTGGGAGTCCAAAGGTTAACAAGTGTTATCCCTAAGAAAATTACTCAACTGCCCCCCTCTGGGACATAGCTTAACACGGAACGCATACAAAAAGAGATGAAAGAAGCTTCGACAAAGTGAAGCCAGTACATGTCCAAGCCCAAATTGAAGAGGGTGGACTACCGTAAATCCTTGAATTTGACCCCCTTCGGATAAGCCCCCACCCTAGAGCTACCATGTTGATAATCCCCCCTCGAATAAAACCCCATCCAAGTTGAGACTGTAGCAATTTGAGACTGTAATGGTGCTCTATAGAGTTACGAAAGGAAAAGCCCCCATTAATCAACCAAAAATTACACGTCTTTTAGAAAACACCTTGCTGCTTGCATTTGCAACATCAAAAAGTAGCGCATATGACCAACCACCAGATACATTTTAAAGCCCCCCTTCGAATACGTCCTTCCCTCGAACAAGCCCAATGCAAAAATCGAAAAAATAAGTAAGCCCCCCGGGTGCTTGTTCGAGGACTTATGGTAAACGATGCAAAAGGATACAACAATCATATTGTTATTCAGTGGCATGAAATGGCATGATAGAACAGGCGTGCCATATGTATCAGGTAAAACTCTAATATTTTGGCCAGATGATGTGTTCCAGACTCTAGCTGTGCCATCAAGAGATGCAGATACAATGAAATCATTGGATAACGACCAGTCAAAATCTAAAAACAAGAAAATGACCATTTAAAGTCTAAGAATAAACAGATAGCCAATCAAAATCTAAGTACTACCAGATAACCAATCAGAATCCAACTGTAAGCAGATAGGATAAACATAAGTCTAAAAAACATATAAAAGTAGAGTTGACTTGAGCTGGTCACGTAGTGAAATCTGGTCGCTCAGATTTTCATTTAAAGTGTTCCTTGGTGCAGCTGCTACGTATTAATCAAGACTCAGAAACTCAGAATCATTTTTGGGAAGGTATTGAAATGGTAACATGTCATAGGTACGTGAAACAGTCAGAGGTGGGGCAGAAAGTTCTAGGGGGGGTCAGGACTCAGGTTCCCACGTAGTAGGTCTTCACCCAAATAATCTATACTGTCTATTATCAATTTGTTGAATAGATAGCTAAAAATCTCAAATCTTCTGAGTAGCTACACGATTTGTGAGTCTTGGGAGTCAGATCCTTAATCCTTCGTAGCTTTGCCTCTGATAGCAACAAGAAACAGAAGCTATCTCTTAATTACATTTCTCCCGCAGAATAACATATTTCGCGCAAGCACCCGCACAATCATTACAAAATACAAATTTATATATATATATATATATATATATATATATACTTAAGAATAAAACTTTAAAAACCAAGTTTTTAAAGTTTTATTCTTAAGTACATAGCTCTGCCTATAGCATTGAGCACTCTGACTTTACAATTCTTTTGGATTGTTATATATATATATATATATATATATATATATATATATATATATATATATATATATATATATATATATATATATATATATATATATATATATATATATATATATATATATATATATATATATATATATATATATATGAAAATACTACACACAGGTAGATACAATCGTCTTAGAGAACACAGGAATGGCAAATTCAAAACAAACAAGTAGAGCATGATAGTCTAAGCGGATGCTATATCAGAATGTACAATTCCTTACCCAGTACACCTTGAGAATGGCCACGGAGTGTACATGAAACAGATGGAGGTGAAGTACTGAAATTACAAATGGATAAAGTTCCATCGAGAGAACTGCATCCAAGTCTGAATTTATCATTGTGTCCAAATTTGATTGCAGTGACTGTGAAAAAAATTCATAAAATTAACAATGTAGCTTGCCTCGTTTAATAACTTGATAACTCTCTGCTAAGAGATCTTTTTGCCAATTTTCTTCCCTACGATCTTCAAGGCGTTAGCAGGGAACTCGGAGGATGGGAGCGAAAAGTGGGCAAGTGCCCCTCCTATCCTTGAAGAGCAGGGGCAAGGGGGGAGTGCCCTTCTTATGCTGTCTACTGACAGAGTTTTTTCACATTTTCTTCTTGCATTCGATCCTCTGTAAGGTTCGACCTCATTCTATCCTCTTGAATTCATCATATGGCACGAAATGCAACACTTTTTGGAAGCTTATGCTCGTGAAAAGCAGCCCGTAAGCTAAAATTTTGACATCATCATGACATCATACTCACTGCAAGTTTCCATCTCCACAAGTCAGCCCCCGCTGCCCTACTGAAGTTCCGGTGTCCCTGGGCGCCAGCACTCCTATACACGTTTTTTGTTTTATAAGAAAATCATTATTTTGCCTGAGCCTCAATTTCCTTAACATTTCCCGAAATTGAGCCTCAGATTTTCTTAAACTTTTCTTAACTTTTACTGAAATAAACTGGCTACAGTGGTTTAAAATTTCGTTATTAATATTGTATACATGAATTTGAATTCCATCTTTAACATTTTGAAGGCAATAACGACGAACTACCGATTTTTGGCCTATAAAAACTCTTAATTTTGGAAAATGAGCCTTGTGATTTTCTTACGATTTTCTTAAGATTTTGACGATTTGAGCCTCATTTTCTTATAAACTTTTTTCTTATAAAAAAAAACGTGTATATCATATTCTTAAAGCTGCAAAAGCTTTTTCTAAGGAACTAAACCAATATTTGCGTAAAGTTTACAAATATAACAAACCGATAACACTACCTATTAATTTTCAAATTTTCATACACGATCAAAGACACAGCAGCATATATTTTCAGAACTTTCATTAGCAATAACGGGAATCAAAGACTGCCAGAGGAAAGGTAACATAACCTTGAAATTTTCTTCTCCTCTTATTCAGTTATTGTATTCTTATTTAATTGTTGTATTTAGATTATTTTTGTTGGGGTTTTCCACATACGTTGCATGCTTTGCGGACGCCTTCGCAGCGCTCTTTCTTCTTTCATTCATTCATTAAATATTCACACACAGCTAACGCACATCATGTATGAGTAGTGGTTGTGTTATGCACTAATATCGTTGTTTACTATATGTTTCATTCAAGTATAGCGTTACATTAGTCATGTTTACGTTCAAGAGTTGTTTTTCCAAGTTGTTTATTAACCATATTTACGTAAATTCCGTATCCTGTTATTCTTAATTTTGATTGGTAGAAATTTATAGATTTCATGTAAGTTACCTATAAAAAAGAGAGAGATTCAAATAGATAGAGAAAAACAAATCAGATTGGAGAGGAATCAAGAGAGAGACAGAATTAGAGAGAGAGATGGTAACGTTAGCAGTATAAGCTTCAAGTAGACAGCTTTAGAGAAATATCTTCATGAAGAGTAACTGGATACAAAAATGGTGTCTCTCTGAGAGTTCTCTTTGCACTTTAACAACTAAATATCTGAACCAGCAGACAGGCAGCGTGGGGACGCTGAAAAGTTTCTACACTTTGCAAGGCACTTCTCTGGTCGAAAATCCAAAGTGATTATGTGTGACTAACTGTTTGAGTTTAGTTCTTCGACCAGCGGAGTACCTTAAAGGGCAGTGGGTAGTCATGACAATTTGCATCCCCTGGTATCGTCCTCGTAGTGTTGTAAAGTAGATTGCTTGGGTTGTAATTTGTTAATGTAATTTCTTATATGTGTAGAAAAAATATTTTTTACACTAAAAAGTAGCTAATCTTGTATGTGCTACAACTTTCTTAGTGTAAAACTTACACAACACATTTATGCTCTTTACCTACTTCTAAAAACATGAAATCATTATGCAGCAAACATACATAAGTGATAGCCTTAAAGAAGAAAATGTAATGTAGGAAATATATATATATATATATATATATATATATATATATTTATATATATATGTATGTATGTATGCATGTATACAGCGATAATAAATGTAATATAAAATTAATATATAAAAACCGATGAATATATAAATAATACATAGCAAAAAAACAATAAAAGAACAATTGTATTTCACTCACCAGCCTTTGCATGCTGGTCGAAAATATGAGACATTCCAGCAAATGCGTAATTTTCGCTCAATGACGTGTTGCCAGCCATCGCCCTGAAAATTAATACGGGGGGTGCTTAAGATGCGAGTCAATCTTAGATCGATGCGATAGCGAGTTGCTGTGAAGAGAGCATTCTCCTCTGGCGCTCGAAAAAACGAGAAAGGAGTGGGGAAGCTAAACACGCGGAGCTACCAGTGGACCAGCCCCCCGCTGTAGCCCCCACTGCATCCGCAGACGCGTGACCTAGGGCTATGGAAACGGAGATAGGCGCCGCCCTATGCGCCATTCGGCGCGGGAAGGACTTTGACTTTGACTTTGATATGGTACTTATTTGATAACATTGTCCTGGAGAACAACAGCTGCCTCTAAATGTCACCTAGGAGTGCGGGGCATAAATTTTATACAGGAAAATGGTAAAAAATAGAAAATCTTTTCTCAGTAATTGAAAAAGCAATGGGATGCACAACTCCATTTTTTTTAAAATAGGGTGCTGTCTTCGCAGTTGAATCAAGTAGACCTTCCCCAGAACAGGTCAGTTTGTGATTTAAGGGGCCTTTTTTAAAAAACAATCATAAAACAGGGTTCCCATTATTTTTTCAACAACACACTTTTAGGATATTTAAGAGAAGTTAGGAGATTTCTTTGCACAAATAGCCTGTTGGTACTACAGAACTTTACCTCAGCACGAAAAAGCGGCAACGTTCTTTTCACATACTTAAAAGCTTTTTGTCGTCCGACACTAATCAGAGTACTCAAAACCCAGTCTTGTGTAGACAAAAAGAGTTTGTTTTCTCATTGGGACTCTTCAAGTAAACAATGTTGATAGGCCCTCATTGGTCAAACTTGGGGCCAATTAGACGAATCCGATCACATTAGCCGCATCTGGATATATATTTCGGTTAACCTTTAGGTCACTATCCGACGTTTTCATACTCTGATGAGTGTCGGACGAAAAAAGTTTTTAAGTATGTGAAAAGAATGTTGCCAAGATTTCTTTGCTCATACTTTAGGAGGTTTTGCAGATTTTAGAGAACTTCGGTAAGCGTTGAGGTGATTATGGTACAGCAGAAAAAGTCATTATAGCAGAAAAGTTTTGGTATAGCACAAAGAGTCATCACGCGTATTCAAAACATAATACATTCACGGTAGAATTTGAGAGAATTGATGATTTGACCATTTTTACTATGATAAACTATCACAAACTAATATGTTAAGTAACATAACTTCTGAAAAGAAATTCATCTTGTGAGAAATTTATGAGAAATTTAGGAGAACAGCGTGGGGAACTGCACGTTTTTTTATAAGAAACCAGTCTATAAGAAACATGAGGCCGAAATTGGGCAAAAGTTAAGAAACATTTAAGAAACATAGGCAGGCTGAGTTTCAAATAATAACTTGCAAAGAATGTTTTTAAAAGAAAATATCTGATCAAAGTAGAAAGAAAATAGAAACAACATCCATTACATGCCTTAGAAAACCTTAGCATCCTTTTTCTTGCATCACCGTTGCCTAATCTGGGTTGTTATTGGCACTGGAAGTCTTTAAATTTAATAGAACGTTTAAGGTTGGATTTGAAGATATATTAAGAAACATCCGGGCTGAAGCCAGAGAGTCTGTTTCTTATAAAAAAATGTGTATTAAGGGAAAGATCAGGATATGTTGATGTAGGCCAAGGTAACAATCATACAGGAGACATGACATGGCTGAGACTTGGAACTGATATCGTTGAGGAAACGTGGAGATGTAAAAATCTTCTACTGTAGACAACAAGTATTTGAATTCTGACTTTAACAGCTTCACTGAACGACTCCTCCACGCCATTCTAGCGCCATTATCAAGTTAAATGAGAAAATATGTTGTCAATCAATTCCTCCATATGAACATCAACAACCGCTATTCTCATTTACTTTGATAACGATGATAGGATGACATTGAAATGTCGTTCAATACAGTCAATGGATTTGCAAGGCCAGGCCATTACAAAAATTCTGGAGGACTGCAGCTCCCCCCCCCATAAACTGAACAAAGAGGAATCCACCCCCTGAGCTCCTCCAGGTGCTCCAATGGCTGCAGCCCTCTCACAAGGGCAAAATCCTATTTCATTCAGGAAATGTTTCTGAAAGAAAAAAAATGCAAAACTTAGCTGCTTAGCAAAACTTAACTAAAGCTCTCCTGCGCCATTGATACGTACGTGATTGGAATGAGGAACAACACTCAGCAATGAGGAATGAGGAACAACATGGGAAGTAACACTCAAAGAGCAACTTTGAATGGAGAGATAGAGTTTGAAGTTATTATCAATTTCTAAAGATCCAATTACCCAGGCAGCCAAAAACTTTAATAAAAATCAAATTATGAACATAGACGTAATCGACGCTACCAGGGGCACCTGCTCATCCCGCTAGCGTTCTCACACGATCAATCGCAAGTGGTCACTGTGGTCGCTTTGAGAGTCGAATTCAATTCGACTTTTGAACGATCACTTAAAACTCGTCGCGTGGTCGCAAACCGCTGGAGCACTATGCATCGCGACCAAGTCTAACAAATAATGTATGTGTCGATGGAAATCTTAAAATGATATGAAACTGTCTATTTTCTTTCATTTATTTTCAATGTTGGTCGTCGTGGCTATCATCCTGGAGCTCATTACTATTGGCATTGGCATATATGTATGTACTCTCTCCTCAAGTACTGTGGCCAGAATGGGTGGTAGCCGGGGGTAGAGTTTGGTGACCCCTATTCTAGAAAAATGTCTGTACATTTTAAATTTGGAAGGGCAATAAATCATCTGAGTAGAGAACACAAACTTGAAATTAATTATTTTATGTCAAACCTGCTAGCTGAAGCATTTGATGTTGGAATAACGCCATCTTCAGTTTTCTCTTCCGCCATTGGCTCATTCTTAAAGACAAACCCAAACGAACTTCCACTTCCAAACCCTGTGCTACCAAGTCGACGGTGGGTTGGCCGAAACTCATGTGGGGAAGGACTATCAAGATGGAGATTGTCGAAGCTGGCCTAAATTGCAAAGAGAAATGATTCCACAACCATCAAAAAAATTGAATTTACATGTTCAAACAACAAGTGTGTATACACACACACACACACACACACAC
>OLMO02000286.1:15153343-15185586 GCA_900291935.2 Cassiopea xamachana | reverse complement strand
TCATGCATGCAAGTGGGGGCACTTCTTGTCTTTCCAAGGCTAATTTGCAGATATGCACGCGCAGCGGGCAGTATAAAACAGCTAGTAATCATCTATTTTGTCTATGTCATTCAACGGTGGATTGGAAGAGTTGACATCACCGAACTCTTCCAATTTTCAAATTAATAGAAAGGTTTCATCACATTCACAGAAAACGGCCACAGACTTGTCCAAGGTTTCGCGCTTCTATTTACAAAGATAAAACCTTAACTAATCATAGCGCTCTATTTTAAAGGTCACGTGACCCCATACAACAAGTAGACTTTGCTGTCAGGGACCCTTGCCTAAATGGAGAGCTCTGAAGATCAACATATCATTACAAGCTTTTTATCTAGTAAAATACTATTTATTCCAAAGCATATTGTAGGTTAGTGTCAAATCAGCTATGTATTTTCATATAGAAAGAAAGAACACATTTGCTGTTACATCATGCAGAACTGGTTCCACTCGATTACCAAGTTCAGAGGAATATCTTCGCTTGGGTGTTCAAGAAGAGCTCGTTAAACTCAACAACATCGTGATCAGTCTTTGAAGGGGATCTGAGGAAAAAGCAAAGCATTAAAGGAAATGCAAATTTCAGCATCCAAAGCAGCTTAAAAGTTTGATGCAAAAACATGATGAAGCCAAAGAATACTGATAGGCCCATGGCAGTTACAAAATTAATAAATGTGATTCACTTCACTTTGATATTTAATACCCTGTAGAAGTAAAGAGGCCATTTTATGTTATCAAATTTATAATCGAAATTACTCTTACTTTGGCACACGTTACATTCACCCAAAATCTAGTTGCTTTCCGCATCCTAATTTCTCTTTTAGGGAGAGTTTCTGGGCATTGGAGAGTATTCTGCAGAAAATAAGATCACGCAGAAAAGCAGTAAGCGAGTGAGTGATATACTGATTTCGAGATTGCAAGAAAAACTGAAAAACAACTATAGCAATTGAATCCAGATGTTAGGAATCTGCTTAAGCAGTTGATTCTCTATTTTAATTCACTTTGGACAATTTTGTGACATTCGTGCAAAATTGATCTCACTTTTCACTATCTGTTTTGGAATGATAAATAATGTTTAGTAAATAATAATAATGTTAATAATTGTTATGGAATGTTTTTTTAGAAGTAAGCCTTTTGATGATGAAGGCAAGCCAATTAGAGGTTATTGATGGACATACTTGGTATTAAACTAAGCATTGGAATGGTACAGAAATCAGTCTTGTTGGGAACTGCTAGGATACTCAGGAAAGTCTTAGACATGTAAAGTGAAATCCCCCTCTTGGTCCTTGGCTACTTGTTGTAACCCGCCCATGAGGAATATGTCGGCAATAAGAACTGCCTGTGCTAAAGCTATAAGACAATAATAATAATAATATTTATACAGGTTAGCTAGTTCAGCAATGTGGATTTGTTGCTATCAATGAAGGATCTATTTACCTAAAAGAAGTAACATCAAATTATGTACAAATTAACAACTTCAAACAGTATCAACTTCGAAGGAAAAGTCTGAAGCTAAATGAATGAATGCAAGAGCACTTGAGAGGAATAATGATGATAATCTGCGAGATTTATTGGCGCTTTGGACAGAAAAAGTTATCAAAAAGCTCCAAGATCATTTACAATTCATATACTGCTGACCAAAATTGTACAGAAGAAACAATGGAGCAATCAAGCAATGGAGCAATGGCTTCTAAACTTGGAGTGATGGCCTAAGCCATTATACAAAAAGAACAAAAGTTCAATTCATCATTCTATTTTCAGTTTCAATGCTGCTTTTACGAAGACATTCCTAGAAATCAATTATTTTCACCACAATCAGAACAGAACAATTTCTTAGAAGACAAAGACAGTCTGCATATCCTGCATGTAAGATAGAAGAATGACAACAACAGGTCGTCAAAACTAAACTGCGTGAATATGAATGACGCAATACGGTCAGGTCCGCTGAGAGAATTCTGAGGCCCCGGGGCAAAAGAGAAAGACGAGGCCCCCTGCGAGCAAAGCGAGCAGAAAATTCTCAGAACCTAGAAATTAACTTTGGAACATTACTCCTGGTTTATTTTATGAGACCCCCACACCTTGAAGCGTTGGATGTTATGAGGCCCCTTGGAACTTGTGGCCCTGGGGCAATTTGCGTCTCTGCCCCCCTGTCCGTGGCCCTGAATATGGCAAGCAATTTCTTCAATCCGGGATGATTGTTGGATTTTTAGTGTCGGTGGCATGTAACATGATAAATGCATAAAAATTTTTGAAGATGAAACTCTTCTGAATTAGCAACTAGAAGAAGAGGAAGAAGGAAACAAAGGAGAAAAGGAAGAAGCAGAAGAAAATAAAGAAGACAGGATAGGGCAAAAAGGAGAAGAGGAAGAAGAGAAGGAAGAAAAGAAAGAAGAGGATAATGACAATTATACCCAACAAAATCTTTAGCTGATTCCTGAACAGAATCTGAAAATAGGTCCATTAAAAAGTCACTTCCACCATGAATATTGCTTTGGTCCTTGTCCTAGAAAGAAAGAACCTTGCTATGTAACCTATGTTGAAGACTAATGACAATGATATGTCAATTGTGACTACACGATTCTTTGTAAGAAACAGGCTCTTTGGCTTCAGCCTGGATGTTTCTTACTATTTCGTCAAATCCAGCCTTGGAGGTCATTCACCCGTTGCGTAACGCCAATTTTGCCGTTTTCCAGACACTCTTCCCTCCTCTTTGAAGCCCTGTAACACAACACTCAACCCCCCATCCTACCGCCACGTAACAAAATCGCTTTAACCCCTCCCCCATTCCACATATGTTGTACTATCCATCGTCAATCTTATGAACGGGTGAAATACACTGCCAGCCTGCTGTCGGATGAAATAGCGGTAGATTAGGTACAGAGAGTCCAAAAGAAAGAGATATGTGTACTGTTCCAGCCGTTAGATGCACCAGTTCTCACAAAGTTCCCCCCACAAATATACGAATGGTAAGTGAAAGATCAGGCATGTCGGCGGTGATGGCGCCAGGAAAAAATTGCTGGGGGGGGCTTGAGCTGTCAAAGTGCCGACAGTGAGCGGTGTCCAAGAATCTTTGCAGACAATGCGTATCGCATTGCCTCCTATAAAGAGCCGCCCCTTCATTTCAGTGAAAGAAACGTGCATGCGTTTGCACAATGGCTCTCGAAAATGTGTTTGCCAGAGAGTAAGCTTGCTCCAAGCGAGAAAAGCGCTTGTTCATTGCAGGAAATGGCTGACCAGAAATTTCTCTAGGGTTATGGAGCGGTGCTATGTAAACTCCCCTCCCCATGGCTTTTCCGTAACTCTTCGTAATAAATCAATACGCAACGGGTGAATGATCCCTTAAATGTTTCTTAAATATTTCTTAACTTCTAAATACTTCCAATGACAATAACAACCCAGATTAGGCAATTGTGATTCAAGAAAAAGGATGCTCAGGTTTTGTGAGGCATGTAATGGATGTTCATTCTAGTTGAAAGAACTTTTGTTTTAATTCGCTGTTCACAATATCAACCCAGGTCATAGGCGTAAAAGCAAGCATAGCCCCTTCCAAGAAAACAGAGCTGGGGGAGCAAATGTATATGGGACCTTATTTCTCAGGCATATCGGAGCCGGGTTGGGGCGGGGGGTTGCATTCCACATGGTAGTATATGATGTCATGCAATATTTGGCCTACCCTATCTAAGATAAGATTCAATTTAATACTCAAAAAGGGGTTTTCTTGCAATCTAAAGACGTACTTGTAAACATTTTGAGGGGCTCCACCACGCTCAATAAGAGCTTGTCACTCGTTCTCAGCCCCCTCACTAAAAATACGCTCCGGCGACCCTGTTTCTTTCAAACACGACAGATAAAGATTATTGTTGCGCATGTGCAAACAATAGACCAAAGAGGAAAATGAGATCTAGGGGTACAGATAGCACGTGTCATGCTTGTTACAACTCAAGTAAAGGCCGATCTCCATTACAATCGTTATGGTCGCCGACCAAAGCGATTGGTCACTAGCGTTCTCACATGATCAACCGCAAGTGGTCGCTGCGGTCGCTTTGAGAGTTACCTAAACTCGTCGCGTGGTCGCAAGATTCTGGAGACTTGTGCATCGCGACCAAAGCGACTGCCAAGGAGGTCGACCTTAACGCGTTTCCTTGAAATCTATAGTATAACCTTCAGAGTAGGCCCTCCAAATTTATAATAATTGAAATGTTCATAACACATGCACTATATCCCAGATGAAGAGATGTAGAAAATAGCCAAACCAATGCTACAATGCCAATATCCGGAGATGTGCCTAAACTTTACCCTTTGGAGGCTTTGCAACGTAACTAAAATAAGGCCAAAGAAATGCTATGAACGACAGGATGTTTAAGTCCTTGCAGCAACTTTCTTGCAGTTTGTGTGGTTTGGTACACATTGGTGGGTCACGCCCCTCCTCGTGTCCCTATTACCACATACTTAAATGAATTTTAATGGATCTCTTTGGATACCTCAAAACTACTTTCAAAGTTTCATCGCGTTTGTGCTCGCTCACCTCATAACTTGTTGTAAACGTTAGGGATTCAGGATTGTGTATTTAGCCATACTAAACGTGTCTATCTAGTGAAGGAACTCACAAGCAACTCTTGGAGCCGTGGCTATAGAACGTGGAATAATTACCTATCAAAAAGCAAAATACTTGCAGGTGAAAAGAAAGTTCAACAGCAGGCGTTGCTCAGCAAATGACAATAGTGAAAGAAAGTCTTCGATTTTCTGTCCTACTTAACTTGGTGATAAAGGCGAAACAATCTTCACCTTTATATAGCAATGAAAATAGAACGGAAATCTATTAACTCACCTCAAAAATGTTGTTTTCTTCAGTCAGCGGACATTCTGGGCAGTTTTCCTCTGCCTGTTGCCAATCTTCAAGGAAAGGTGGGAAAAACATGTTTGAAACCTTCGCATAAAACTCATTCAAAAGTAGAGGAACTCGAAAATTAATACAAGGTTTTCATGGTAAGTTTGACTTTCACTTTTGCCCCAAATTTGGTCGTAGCTTTACACTCTCGCAGAGGCATTTTCTGAAACGTCTCGTAGGAGGCCTGGTTTAATATTTCATTTCAAATGCTTACCGTTGCTGCTACGAGAAGTTTCAGAACTAACTATTCAGATGATTAATATCGAACAGGAAACATTCAAAGGCCACATTGCTGGAATTACCTCACCAGTGTTGTAAAAATGGACAAAAAGTTGAAGTTGAAGAAGAGAATGAATGTACACCTGCTTGAAGATGACTTTTCTTCTTCTTTGTGGTATTGTCATGAAATTCAGCGCTCTTGGCGTTCAACTTGTCCCAAAGTGTTTTCACTTTCCAGCGAAGCTGTGACTTTGGTAGAAAAGGATATTTCAGCTGCAACCGCGCAAAGGTTTTTTGAGAAAAGGCTCTTTGGTTGTGCTTGCCGTTGGAAGATTCAGACTTCTCAAAATTCTTGCCACCAAATATGTTTTTGTGGAGTTTGCTACTCATTTCAATTATCAGTAACGAATTCAATTCGTGCTAATGACGAATACACTTGTGCTTGGCGCCAAAATGATGCAAAGATGGTACCTTCTTATTTCAGGGAGCAACGTAAGAGCGGTTTAACTACATGCTTGATTGCTTTCAAATCTACAACTCCCAAAAAGGTATAGCATGCAAAAAACTGCAGTTGATTATCGAAGAGGTGTCGCAAAGGTAGAGGTTTAGAAGGGGGGAGGGTGCGGAGCATTATAGTTATGAATTAAGGAGGGTACAACCCCACACTTGAAATGTCTCGGAAGCGAGACTACAAGAATACCTAGTTTTCCTCTGAGGCTCAATGTTCTTACTTTTTGCTTTTGAGCCTAAGCTTATTCTTAAATTAGTTTAAAGTGCCAAGGTATAGTAGATTCGCCTAAAAATAAATGGAATATATTAAACAGTTTGTTGGTGTCCCACTTCTTCAAACGGAAAAACAAAAGTAGAGCAGAGTAATAATTAATGTCTCGACAACGTAAAAGTTGACCTAACACCAGGATTCTATCTTGATTCCAGAAAACTCTACGTCTTGATGAAGCATGCGCCTTGTATTATTTCTACAATATTCTTAAAATTCATCGAGTCTGAGCCTTAATATTCATAAAAGCTATGAGTGTATATTGTGTACAATATTTCTTCTGAAAACAAAATGCTTTTCTAAACAGCTGTTGAGAAATTGTTAGCTTACAGGATTTGAAGTATTAAAAGACTTTCTCTAATAGACCTTCTCCGTTTCGTAAATGACCAGGAGGACCAAGTTCTTAATATCTCATAAAATATGTGAACGAAAGAAATACGTGAAAACGGAATTCAGACAAAGGAGTAAAAAAAATACTATGTTTGAGATCTCCTTTGAATAATACAAAGCACGTAAGTATAATACTTGGTTTAATCAACGCAATGCCATCGTTTTTAACCGTCTGCTAAGAGCATGATTCGCCTACTGAAGTAATTAAACTAACACCATGCAATTATGCTATGAAACAATTCAAAACAATACACTAAATATATAGCAACGACAATATGCCAAAGGGGTATTAAATTTTTAAACTAAATACGTCGTCAATCTTTGCAGCTAAGTTGAGATAGGCTTGCAACCATAAATGGAGGCTTTTCAGAAAAGACAAAATCCCAAACAATCTGGGACACATCAGACTAGACAGATAACATGTCAATACATGCCTGTTACATCACTGCCAATTAGCAATGAAGCAAACTGGACTTTAAATTGCAATGTGAAAATGGGTTTAAAGATCACACAAAATTCACAAACAACTTTCTTGTTGAAACTTTGCCTTATGATATAATGATATACAATAATTGTTGTGTGGTAGCAGAGTATTATATATATATATATATATATATATATATATATATAAACGTTTTAATATTTACTCCATTTATACACAACTGGAGCATGCCACTTAAGCTAAAAAGGGCTAGTCAAATTAAATAACAATGTGAAACCAGCTAAGCATTCAGAACCAGCAAACACAGTAAACATAAGTTACTCGGCCAATATCATTGATATCAAAATAGAAGAATGAGCTTCAATGGTAAAACATGAAGTATTGCTTTGGAAACAGTATTTTACATGCCAACAATTGCCCAACTTGTTTGGCTTTCTGCCATGTTCCATTTATCAACAAGAAACAACACAATAAAGATGAAAGTATGTGATCAATGCTTCTGTAAATACAGACAATAGGCAGAGCAATTTATAAGTTACTTAGGCCTTCAAACTATTTTTACTGTCTATTGATTGTCATTTATAGGCTGTATTACACAAGGCTGTTTGAATCATAAAGTGGGCAATCCTGATTTCCCATCTGTATGATATGGATAATACCATATTTTGATTTTCTGTGCAAATCCCAATTATTCCAGTCTTACACTCCTCAAAACTTTGATAAACAGATATGCATACACCAAGAGATAAAGCCTAATATACTTCAGATTTTCTTGACTAAATGCACCAGAACAACAATTCTGTGTCATGTTTATTGAAAATTGATCACACATCATCGCCAACATTGTCTGTTATGGCTGTTTGCACCAGAGGATGTAGTCACCTGTATAGTTTGTTGCCCAGATGGAGCATTATTAGTTATGCAAGTTGATGGTTTAGAGTCTGTTGTTTGCAATTTTGACAAAGCAAGTAAAGCCTCTGGGAAATTAGGTGGCGTAGCTGGTGTATTTGATGGAGTCATGACCTGAAAAAGACACTTTCACACTTAGTATCAACAATTTTATCAACTGTAAGACACATAGTTGGTAGGGGATCACACTGAGCCAGGGGATCTGGTCTGGATAAGAATACAATCCTTCTTAAATAATACCTACATTTTTGTTAAGCATCAATATTCTTAAATTTTTCAGATTTTGATCCTAGGACTATTCTTAAAATTATTCTTAAGTACCAAAGGTGCAACTCTGCTTGAAAATCAAAGGAGTATATCCCAATCTTTGCTGATGTATTACTCCATCAAAAAGCAGGAGCAGAACGGAGCAATAAATATTGCATCAAAATGCAAAAGTTCATCTCAAAGCAGAATTATTACTTGAATACACAAAAATTCTATGTCCAAATGAATGCATTACTCTTAAATTATTCTCAAACTTCAGCACTTTTCTTCAATATTCTTGAAAAGCATCAATCTTACAAAAAAAGAGTGTACATCTGTTACTTAACTAAAAGGCTTCCCTCAAAGAAAACCCTGAAAAAACCATCACCAAAGTTGCTTATAAGCCTGCTTTCAAGCAACTTTGGTGATGGTTTTTTTAGGTTCTGGAAGTTATTATTGACTGCTTTGCTTTTCCTTCCATAACTGAAGCCTTGCAAGCTCTGTAAACATTACCCTGAGATTTCCTGAAATCAACACTATTTACTGTCATAAAATTATCATAAATTACTATCAATCATCAAAAATCTCCGTCATCATCACTCATCACTAACAATGTTTTCACAATTACAAATACGATCAAACCACAACCACCAATCACAGAAAATCACTACATCAATATCATCACTACCATAAAACCACCAAAATTGTCATCTCAGCATCAACATCATCACATACTTCTATACAGTTGTTCTCGACAAATCAATCAATACCTGTCAGCACTAGAATGTGCCCCCTTCCCCTAAGCTCATAGAAAAGTAATGTTTCTGATACTTTTCGTTCAGCATTCCCTATAGAGTGTTCGGTCTAAAGAATATAATACGCAATAACATTGCAACCAAGCTGGAAAACCTTCCGCGAGAACGTTGGTCAGGCTATGAAGTGCAAACAACATTCAACAGGCCGTTTACAGTCATAATAAGTGTTAATGCTATGTGTCACATGCTGCAGCGAGTGTAAACAAGGCGGGAATTCTTACGGTATACTGGCCAGATAATAAAATCTGTACAAGGGCCAAATGAATACAATTTCGCTTTCTGAAAGGTTTTTTTAACGCATTGTGTTGTACGATAGTCCAATGTGCTGGACACAATATCAGTGCAACAGTTTTTGAGACAGTAAGTGAAGTACATTTTATTTAGAGAGTATAACGGATATTGAAATACATTTACTTATACAAGATATAGAAACGTTCAAAACGTGGTTCGATAACGAAAATAACATGTGGCCCTGCTGTAAACAACAAGTACTGGTTCGTAAGAAAAGACCGTAACACACTTCGATGTTTACATCAAAACATAGCAACAAAAACTCCCGCAATAAGAACAGTGCGATCTCTATCTGCATTTCCGAAGCAGTCAGTCTAAAATAGCTAAAAAATGGAATAAACTTACAACCTATAGCTACAAACAAATGAAAACAGGAAAACAAAACTAGCGTGCGGAGTAAACAAAACATAGCTTTAACTCAAGGGAAGTTCAAGTTGACAAAAAGAACGTCTCTCTTCAAACACTCAAGGGCAATGCTAATACGTGCTAACGTAACTGCCTAAAATGGAAGCAATTCAATTGAAATATTTCTCTTACAAGAACCGAATACAAACAACAAAACGCGAACTCACGGATGAATGACGATGTTGTGGTACGGCAGATTCTTGAAAGAACAGGCTTAGGGCAGACTAAAAGAGGAAACAGTAAGTGGAGTTGATAAGAATGCAATAAGGCGCTGAAAACAGCAAATAACATGAAAGAATCGTAGTAACGCTATTTATTAAGGTATAAGATAAACGCTGAAAGAAGCAGGCTAATATCCCGCATGGGAGGGAGATTAGGCCAACAACGCAAACAACGCTAGACTTCTACCTCAAATTGCCACTGTGCTGCCTGCAAAATTTGAACAGCCTGGTCTCTAGGGCAGCCTGCAGCCATAACAAACTGATTTATCATAACTTGCTCTCGAAGGTTCTCCATTGCAGAGTTATTTCCGACATGAATTCCGGACACAACACCGACAACCCTCTCGTGTTGAGAATTTGTAGAGTTGTGATCATTGAAAAACAACGTGCCGCTTAATCGAAAGCAAGTTCACTGTCATATAGCTAGAGGAGTTGATGATGATGATATAAACTGACGGTCAAGCACACAACAAATGAGGCTTACAAAACCTGCATGTAAACGAAGCACATTTATTTTAAGGCCCTACCTTGAACCAAATAAGGATTAGGTTGAGAAAATTCTTCTACATCCATATACCTATATATTCAGTGAACAAAACTACCTCAGTCTGCCTCTGCTAGCATTTGTTTGAATTTAAACGTATCAATTGTAAAGCAAAACAGGGAATGTACATTGACGGCACTAAGAGGGTCTATTTCACAGTTTTGACAGAACTGGAGCAATGAAATATTATTTGCTGGAATTGATACAGGCCACTCCCGGCATTGGCAAATTAACTGACTACTTTTCTTCTGCCAACGTAAAAACTTATAAAAGTTCAGCTAGCTAAGAGGTACCAATAAACATAGTGTTTGTGGGAGTTTGGTAGCTAAAAGCTGGATATGTCCCTCAGGAAAGAAGTCGTCAGACTTTCACCAAAACGTTTCTGATAACTAATTATGTCTAGGCCAATGCTAAAAACTTTGCATCCAACATACTTTTCAAAACAATGGCATACTTTGATGAACTGGACAGTTTCTTAAGTGCTTTAATTTGTATTATGAACTTGAGAAGTATGACACCGAGTAGTAGGCTGTGTTTGTTATGATAAAGCAATGCATCATGGTTCAGAGCAAATGGTGTCTAACCTATGGTGTTTTGGAAATACTCAGCTCTGATTGGTTGAAGCTGGCACTGATGATGTCTAGCACGTGCACATTTCAAAGCAGTGAAAAGTTGGGGTCAAACTGAGAGTGTTTCTAGGAAAAATGTTTTACAATAATAGTCTGTGAGGTAAGGGGTTGGGTGCACAACAGTAGAGGAGCAGGGGCAATGCAACTGTATGTAATTGCAGCACCCTTAATCTCATTCGTCAATGCTGCATTCTATAATGCGCCTCCGTATATACCCAATACAGGTAAGCTCATCTTTTCCATCTCATAAGAGGTCTGTAGGGAGAGGGGGCTTACTGCAAAAATTATGACTTGAGGGGGGCTATTTGAGAGTATGGCTAAAAAGAACGGGGCCAAAAGAGGGACAGGCTACAAAGAGCTTTTAGGAAGTGCGCACAGTCCTCAAAATCTCTGATAAGGAATCGTATACCGTGTCGTATTTCAACTTTCAATTCTTCTGCAAACTTCAAGAAGCTCAGTATTTGCAAGCAATTCAAACGGAAGCAGTGTGAATGACTTCAGTGGCTAAGACACATTCATCTCAATATTTACACGTGAATTATCTGGCAAAGGGGATATGACTGGACATGTTCGTCTCAAAAGATGGGTCAAGGGGCGGCAATTAATGCTCCTCCACAGGATCACCATAGCATTTGGAATAGAAGAACATAAGCTATACTGTTGACAGTAAGCGCTACTCCTATGGCCTCACTTCTTTAGTTCGGCAAAATTATCTTGTGTCTAAACATTGTTGAGAGCAGTGGCGGGGCCAAAGGGGGGATGGGAGACTCTCCCCCCACTTCTTGCCAAGAGCAATTTTCTAATTCGTCCAAATTCGATAAGAAAATGTTGGGGTTGGGGTGAGGGGGACCTCTAGCAAGAATTTGACATGGGAGGTGGCAACCAAATTGCGTCATAATTTTAGGGGTATGGCACAACATCCCCCAGTCTACGATGGTTGGTGCCACCCATGGTTGAGTACACACTTTTCAACTCTCTCGATTTTACCTCCGTTTCCCCAATTCTTGGGGCTTGGAGGATGCCTCTGGGAGGACTTTTACTTCTGGTATGAGCATTTAGGACCGGATGCCCTTCCTGGCGTCACCAATGGCCTGCGTTGGGCCTCGAACCCAGGACCATGTTGGTCTGAGTCGAGTGCATTACCGCTAGGCCACGGCTGCTCTGAGTACACACTTTTCATATAAGAACAAAATCTACAAAAATATTAAGGCATGACTGAAATTAAGAACAATTTAAGAATAATCCAAGGCTCAAGTGTCATCAAGACTTAGAATTTTTGTGTGTTCGTGTTGTAGTTTTAGTTATAGTTTAGTGTTGTAGTGCTATTTATATAACAACTTCTGCACTATCTATTGCATAGAAACTACGGACCTCTTAATAATCCTTGCTTTGTTTACCATATTTGAGTAGCCTCACTTTGTTATGTTTGACTGACCTCGTTGAGAGGGACGATGATCAATTGGACTAACGGCTGAATTTGAATGAGTTATGATTTTGAACACTGTTTCAACTGGCGACGAGGATGAGATCAATCTAAAAATGAACCCACTCAAAAAATTAGCTGGAAAACTAGCTTCAATCCTGCAGATCGTACTGAAAATTTGAGAAAAGCCTTCACTGATTTCATTGAAACAGTGTATGAAATTTAAACAATTTCTGCACTATCGATAAAATATATACTATCTTGTTCGATTTCTTTTGCTTTGTGTTGAATTAAAACATCAAGAAAGATCTGAACATGTTCTTTCATTTTCAGATGAAGTTACAACTTAAACACTTTAAAATAATGTGGGAATAATCTCAGGCTCAAAACCAGAAAATTTAAGAACATCGAGCCTCAGTAAAAAGTCAAATACTTATAATAAAGCGTATATTCCAACATACATCTCTTTTTCGGCTGAGTATTCAAACTTTCTTTGTCTTTCGGAATTTCGTCATCATAACATTCTTAAGACTTTCTTAGCTAAGAACCTTTGAGTTGCAGGGCTCTTGGGCGCGCACACTAAAGGAAGGTGTACGAAACTGCGTGTACACTTGAGATGATAACTCTTAGCTAATAAGAGAAGGCAAACTGTTGAAGAAAGGTGAACATAAAATCTATAACGTTTCATACTTATCTCCCTTTCTACTTAAACTTCCCCCATTTTCTCAGTTTTTCCTTTGTTGGGGCTTTGTTATAGGCCCTACGGCCATTGCCCGACATTACTTACTAAAAGAAAATAGTCTTGAACTTTTTCAACTTTTTAGTAGTCGAGTTGTACTGTCTTATTAAGCACTTTCTCAATAAATGCGTGTACACTTCCTTTTTTAATACGAATACCTAAATTTTCGCAGAGCCTCAATATTCTTAAATTTTTCTGATTTTGAGCCCAGAATTATTCTATAATCATTCTTAAACACCAAAGGTGTAACTTCATCTAAAACTTTAAGGGATATATTCCAATCTTTGTTGATGCGTCACTACATCATACAACCAAGCAAGAGTTTATATGTTGTAATGACAATACGAAAGTACATCTGAAAGTAGTATTATAACTAGGCTACAAAAAGTTTTATATTTGCGCCTCGCATTATTCTTAAATTATTCCTAAATTTCAATGATTTTGAACCTCAATATTCTTATAAACGTTATTCTTATGACAAAAAGAGAATTTATGTATATATCAACGTTGGGGACTCGCTACGTCATTGCGCTGACGGTGTTAAGAGGAAAATAGAAATCAGAGGAGATGCATTGGAATTAAAAGATGTCTTCTACAGCAACCTGGTGACTCTACTGAGTCATAATACGATTAAAACGCTATAACCATGCCATCGGTCAAAGTCATGAAAATGAAAGTTTTTCAATTCACAAAGCGATGACATCATAGCCACAAAAGCTGCCGCGGCAATAAGCCAAACCAAAATCGATAGCATACTCTAGTGAACGGTTTCCTGACACTTAAAATAAACCCCACACAACTTTTAAGTCTTCCTTGCGGTTGTTCATAAAATAGGGCCTACTCGACCACAGTCCTTTCGCCTCCAAACGGGCAATTGTAATGCTAAATACAAGCAGGGGGGCGATAAAGGTTAACGAAATTAATGGCAGTAGCCAACAGACATCTTGTCACAGTAGGATATTAGAGTGTCACACCTCCGGATAAAAATCTGACCGTTACAAGTTTTTTTGATAAGAAACCACTTTTTAAGCAACCTACCACTAGACAGCAAAAAATATAAGAAACTTATAGAACTACAAGGAAAGAGCAAGAAACTTTAGACAAATAGCACATTGAAATCGTTACCTGGTTCAAAGTAAAGTTGTACCAGAACGATGTGAACATGACATTGCTTTAACATGCAATTCGTACTGACGCATTTTGTTTGTTATAGGACAAATAGTTTGCTACATTCACGTTCTGCGTACGCTTTCACGTACACTTACGAACACGCACACTAAATTAAGGAACTTTTAGAACTAAAATTTGGCCAAAATTTAAGAAACTTTTGGTACTAGGCCTTGTGCTTGGTTTCTTATAAACAAACGTGCAATTTTCTTCATTTTCTTCCATTCTAAGCATTCAAAAAGAAGATTTATGGGGCTACAGCGCAACAGGAAGCTGGGAACTACGCCCATTTTGTTGGTAAAGTGTTGGTCCTACGCCCAGTAAGAAGAAGTTCTAGGAACCGATTTCAGATAGCGATCCAAATGAAATACAAACTTTTTCAATAAAATAAAGTTTATACAGGGTGCGTACAAACATACTAGTATTTATACTTATTTTTATAAATACATTTATACTTATATTCATACTTATATTTATACTTATATTCATACTTATATTTATACCTCTATTCATACCTATATTTATACTTATATTCATAACTATATTTATACTTATATTGATACTTATATTTATGCCTATATTCATACTTAAATTTATACATATATTCATACTTATATTTATACTTATATTCAAACTTACATTTATACTTACATTCATACCTATATATTTACTTATATTCATACCAATATTTATGCTTATATTCATACTATATTTAAACGTATATCCAAACTTATATTTATACTTATATTTATACGATCGCAGATGCAACATTTGGCTAATGGGATCTCAATCGTTCAAAAAATCCAATGCTGTCTTGCATGTTGTCTTTCTATGTATAATAAAAATAACAATAATAATACAGATATTTAAATATATGTATTTCCAAACTGCCTACACTCTCCCAATTTAAGAACAAATTAAGAATAATCAATTCTTAAAAAGTTCGGAAAAACTAAGAATAGCCAGATTGAACCTCAAATTTACTAGTTCTTATAAATAAAAGTGCATTAATGCTCAGACTTGCTGAAATTTAAGAACAATTTAAGAATAATGCGAGGCTCAGGTTTCATGAAGACATAGAATTTTTGTAAATTTGAGCTCTAGTACTGCTTGTAGATTAACTTTTTCACTATCGATAAAATATATGTTATTCTGCTCCACTTTAATTTTGTTTTATGATAATGTAAGATATCAAAAAAGATTTGAATAGAATCCTTCGATTTTCAGCCGCAGTTACATCTTCGATATTTAAAAATAATTCAAGAACAATCTAAGGCTCAAAACCTAAACAATTTAAGAATATCGAGGCTCAGCAAAAAATTAGGTATTCTAATAAAAAGTGTGTAAAGAAGTTAATTAATATTTGCTACATACACACAAGCATCAATTAATACTTGCTAAATACGTACAATTGACTTGGGTGAAGTGTTCCTGGACATTCAATCAATACCTTTTTCCAAGTCAAATGGCAAGGGCGTTGATTTTGAGTTTTAACTTTATTTGTTTCATAAAGTGTGAAATTTATTAGTTACAATCTACGTCTGAAACTCAAAAGATTGTATTCAAATCTACATTGATGTCTTGCTTTATCATAAAGTAAAATAAAAGTAGAGCAGAATAACAAATATTGTATCGATAGCGAAAAAATTAATCTACAAGCTGTACTATAACTTAAATACACAAAAATTCTAAGTCTTGATGAAGCTTGATCTTTGCATTATCCTTAAATTATTCTTAAATTTCAGCGATTCTGAGCTTTAATATTCTTATAAACTTTATTCTAATAAAAACGTGTGTACCATATTCATGAAATGAAGTTTGAAAAAAGATAATAAAGGGAATATGCCCAATACAATCGATGGAATTGCTTGAGATTAGAGAGCAGCACTTTCTCGAGGCCTCCTTATAAATAAATCTGTGGCTTATACGTATCAAAGTCAGACTAATTACTTAGTAAGTACAACTTAATACTACATGCTAGAATACAAGTTTTTTTAATAAGCAATTCTTTTTCACTCAGTACCGAAACTTTCCTAAATTTTCCATGAATCGAGTATCAAGACTTTCTTAAGACTTTCTTAGCAAAACTTTTTCAGTTCCAATGCTTTGCACATGCAAATTAAAGGAAAGTGAAAAACCTCCATGTACACTTGAAAGGATAAATCTTGTTAAACAACATAATTTAAACTGCTTGAGGGTAGCCAACAATACATACATGACAATATCTACACAGATAAATCAAATTTTAACTACATAGACACTAAAAAACTTTCTTAGGTATCAAAAATCCAGTACTGAACTGTCCTAACTTTTTGAGCAGCTGAGTACTACTTTGTTATAAACCACTTCCTTAGAGAAAAGAAACGTGTAGCGGCACAGTTTCTCATGTCACTTGGCCAAGGCGACAGGCTCAATGTCTAAGAGTGCTACACCATAATCACAGCGGTTACTGTTGAACTGTAGCTGCACATGACACAGGATAAATAAAATTATTGAAGGGAGGAACGATTTTTGGTTGTGGTGAAGAGGAACTAGTTATATTGTTTCTTGTATGAAATCCTATCTACTTTGACCTTTTGATCTACTTTGACCTTTTGCATAAGCCTTTCTTTGAACTGCAGCAAGTTGCTAATATGCAAAGGCCGCGTCAAAGCAACCCCCTGTTAAAATTAATGTTCATTTTGGGGGGGCTCAGTCCCCTAAAAATTCTTGTATTGGTCTTGCTTTTCAAACTGAATTGACCTTGCTTTCAAAGTGTTTTGTATTACTATGGTGAACTTCACAATGCTACATGGTTATTGAGACATTTCTAACTGTTGATTATACTATATCAGTATTAAACTAAATTACAATATCTGCATCTTTGAATACATGGCCGTGGCTGCGGCTAGGCCACACCCATAATATGGGTGTGGTTGCACCTAGAGCTTCCTTGTCAAAATCTTTAGAAATCACCACTGCGTCAAGGGAGGACGGGGGGATTGTTCCCCACCGCTTTTATCTCGCTTTCATCAAGTCTTCTATTACATGCCGTTGTGCTGATACAGTACGATAGTCACTTTATTACAGTAAAATGGGCGTTGCCACAAAAAGGTGTGGTTTCGTAAGGGTGTAGCTCGATGAAATCCTCCAGTTTATAGGGCACCGCCAATGAAATATATGGTATTTCTGTACAAACCAATGTTCTCAAGTGTCTGCTGTCTACTGGTCGTGATTTTAGTTAACTTGTTGTTTACTTTATTTTGTGGTCGCTGTTTACTTTATTTTGTATTTTGAGTAGGCTGTTATACCTAGCTATCTCAGCTAATTTAGGCCTACTATGCATGCTGCATTCAGCATGGGATCCCTCTAGTTTAACGTCCCTTCCGAAGGACGGTGGAGTGAGCTGTTTTGGTCGTTCATATGGAAGGTCAGCCATCCAGATTTCTGACCGTACACAGCCATGCTTCACTTCAGTTAAGCTAATGGAACTGGCTGGGCCGCTTGGCCACTCACCCTGCTGTTTTATGGCAAGTGGTAGATTGAAACTGGCTTTGAACAACAGAGATAAGAGGATCTCACGCAAATTACAATGTTGATTTGCAAGACAAAATCATACTTGTTCCAGGAACAAACAAAATCGAGCTTGTAATTGTTGTACCTCGTAAGAGGAAAGGTTAAGCTAAGGACAAACTAGGGCACTTTGTCACACAAAATAATAAGATTCACTGGTGTTTCACAAATTTCAACTAGTTTGGAATCCATGCTTTGCAACAAATTCCTTCAGCATCTTCGACAATTGTCAAAACATTTGCTGGAACAAATTTGCCACAGAATGAAATTTGATATGTTGTAGAGCGAAGTTTGCTAATTTCGCCCTAGCAGAAAATGTCAAACAAGGAAGGACTGTAGAATGACTAAGGAGATTAGCTATATTTTATGACAAAGATCCATGTCTAGTTTCTAATTGCCATGGCATAAAGATACCCGACGTCACAAACAAATCAAGCAATACATGTTGTTGTTGTTGTTGTTGTTTTTGCAAGAAACTAGGATCAGCACCTGTACTAAAAGTTTCTTAATTTGAAGTAAATATTTTGGCATTCTTGTACTCAACGTTTCTTAATTAATTTTTTCATTTTCGAGGCCGAAACTCACCAAATTGCTTGAAAGTCGAACACTTCTGGGTGGATAAAACCGCTCAACGTCACGACAAATGTCCAGACATATTAAAATTACATGCTACAATCTTTTTTCGAAACAACTATCATACAAATTAACGAATGGAAGCAAGTCAATGTACGCTTTCTAGACAAATCGATATGGTACAGCTTCTTAATTTTCCTTGAACAAAGTACTAGAGTCTTAGGCTACGTTTACACGGGGCCGGCCGAATATTTAAGCGGCCAAATATTAGGTCGGCCCCGTGTGAACGCTGCCTAAGGTTGCTGTCGTAAGCGGCCGAATATTGGCACGCCTAAGTGACCTAATTTGAGGTCGGTTAGCCGGCTCCATGTGAGCGCTACGCCCAAGTGGCCAGATATTTGACCGACAAAATATTCGGTCGGCCCCCGTGTAAACGCTACCTTATTTTATTCACTGACCTAGTACTCGCTTCTTATAAACCAATTTCTTGTTAAAAAACGTGTAAGTTCAAAGAACAAACCATCAACTATGCAGCTCTTGGATTTTTCTCCTCAGGTAGTCAGGTGCTAGGTCACTGGGAAGTTTGTTCTCCTATTAAAAAAGAAAATAGTTGATAATTCATAAAACGTCAGCAACAGGGTCATGGAAAACAAAATAGTTCTATTACTGGATACCTGAGATAAAGCTCAAGTCAGCTAGCGCTGAAGAAACTTTATGACCATCTGTAAAAAGCTTCAAACTACCGTAAATTCTCTTTTTGTCCCACCTCTCAATCAAGCCCCCTCTCAAATAAGCCCCCTCTTTGGACCAAGAAATTTATTAATCCCCCTGTTAAATATCGCACGAGGTATGGGCGAGTGGTTATTCCCACAAAGTCCCACGGGGCTGTACACAAACGGAAAGTTTGACTTAGTGAAAAACAACTTCATGGTTAGTTGACTTTTTAGAGAGACTTGATAGGTTCAGCAATAACTTTGAAGCACATTTTTATTGGACATTATCGTCGTATTTCGTTCGGAGGAACAAGTTATGTAAAGGACATTATCGTCGTATTTCGTTCGGAGGAACAACTTAAGCTATATCACTGTTTTCGTGCCGAAGCACATATAAAGTGTTTACTGGAATTGCTGTTGACTTGAAGGGCTAGTTTGGCCTAAACAAAGGACAAATTACTCGCGTTGTGAGACAGACTGAATTTATTTGTTGTAAGAAGAAAAGACAACGAAATCTATTTATCGTTGGAATATGCTATTTTGTGTGCAAACCGAGAGGGATAACATAACAACATCTGAATATTTCATATTTACATCAGTTGTTTGCTAATTGCTTGGAGTTCTATCTTGGCTTCATACACATGGCATTATTATGAGGACAGGGAAGCCCCAAACCCCCCCCCCAACCCTAGAAAATATCGAATAATAACAAAGCGTAAGTAATCTTCATAGAAGGAAGTAAACTAAGCTTGATCACGCTCCATAAAAAATAGTTCTCAACCTATTAAGAACCATAGTCATTCACGACTTACTGTGGATAAAAATGTTCTAAATCAACGGTTACTACACAATTTTTCAATTTTGTTTGTTTTGCTGTGAAGTCATGATCAAGTCAAAGTCCTTTCCCGCGCCCAATGGCGCATAGGGCGGCGCCTAACTCCGTTTCTATAGCCCAAGACCACGCGTCTGCGAATGCAGTGAAAGCTACAGCAGGGGGCTGGTCCACTGGTAGCTCCGTGAAGTAATGATGTACCAACAAATATTTAGCTAATTATTGAAAATTTTCAAAAATTTATAAAGCCCCCTGGGGGGCGTAATAGAGAATTGACGTTACTGGAAAAGCATTCTAGTAAACAATGAAAGGCAATTCTCTCTTCAATTAAAACTATCGCTAGTGAAAGCTTCTCCGTATTGATATTCATCAAGTAGTATGGATAATATCAGTGTACGTGATGTAAAGGTCTTCCCGTCTAAGGGCAGTCAATTAACGCTTGAAATACTTTGGGTACGCCAAATGAAAGAGAGCTGGGAATAAATTTGCGATATGACTGGGGGTAAACTTTTCCTATAAAGCAGCTGGGGATAAAATTTTCCAGAATAATCGAATAGCTTACCACTGTACTGCAACCGTAGTGGCAAGCGTACATATCCCAAAAATAGGCTGCTTACAATGAGTTCAAATAATCAAAGATCAGAATAAAATGTCCTCATTAGCAAAAGGTGATGTTAATAAGGGCAAATGACAACACACTTTGATCGTGAAAAGATGGGTACTTGGCTACATCGCTCCTCATCAAAGCAATATCTATAAATTGGCCATCGAGAGACCTTAGAGGTACTGGAACAAAAGAGAAAGACAAAACCCCCTGCAAGTAAAGCAAGCAGAAAATTTGCGGGTGTGGGCATTAACTCTAGAGGAACTACCATAAGTATTACTATATAAGGCCAGCTAGATTCTGAACCATTGAAGGTTGCGATGCTCCTAGCTCTTGAGGTCCTGCTCCACTTTGCTCCCTCTAACTCCCCTCTTGGCCGCTCTGATGCGAAGAGAAAACTCTGACCTTATTTCGCGCATTTAAGTCCCCTCCATGCCTGACAAGGAAAAATATGACATCAATTCGTTCCTCCTCACAAGCCAGGTGCCTAAAATGAATGATATGAAAAGTTACGAAATATGTATAAATTTGTATGTAAAATATTAAAATAAAATTTCAAAAAATTAAAAAGTCATGAAAATAACAACGATACCAAAATCAAAGGAAATTGTCTTAGAATAGAAAAAGTAACAAAAATCTCATACAACTTCTATGAATGGTACATCACTCGTACAAACGGAATTGATGTCGGTCGAAGTCATGGCAATTTTCGGTTCACGGTTCTCACACTTCGGTGGCTGCGAAAACCGAGATAAGTAACTAAAATGATGTTCTAATATATTTTAGGTTCAAAGAAGATTCTTTGCACGTTATACTTGAGTTAAAGTAAAGTTAACTTCGATAAAGTCTAACGTGTTCTAAGCTTTGCTTTCCCACTTTAGAAGAGTTTTCACCGAGTTCAGAAAGGCACCGAAGTGTCAGAAATGTGCTTGCATACATAGATGGGAAAAATCATGCTAGCAAAACAGCAATAAAAGTGATGATACGAAGATTGTAGTTAGCAACAGGAAAGGGTAAACAAAGCTCTCATAACTGATATGGAATGATCCGACTTACAAAGGAGTGTTTTTATAGTTGTCTTCCATGTTGATTATGGCGTCATTTTCAACTAGCAGCTCTACCATCTTTATGTGACCCCTGGACAACAAAAACATTTGTCAATGGTACTGTCAGACATCTCAGATATCAACAACTTCTGTGCTGTCCAATTCAGCACTTATTCAATATGAAATCTATTTCAGCATTAATTCAATGTGAACAACCTACCCAACGTCAGAGAACAAAGGCATTACTGGGCTTCCTCGCATTTTCAACTTTACTATTCATCAAAAAAATTTGCAGTTGTTTATGAGAGAAATACTCAAGACAAAGAACAACCTTAATCCAACTTTTATGAAGGATATAATTGAAGTAAAAATAGCTATTATAGCTTAATCCAACTCATATACAACTTGCCAAAGCAATATTAACAATATATGGGAAAGAAAATTTTCAGTACAGAGGCGCTACTTGTTGGTCCTCACTGTCAAACATTTTACAAGACAGAAACATGCTGCAGCAATTTAAGATGGAATAAAAAAGTGGAATGGTGAATTCCGCAACTGCAGACTGTGCACACTTTTTATTACAGACTCGGGTCTTTCAGATTGATTTACCATATTTGTTAATTCATTATAAATTGTATCTTTTTTATTCCTAATTCAGTTGCTCTTAATCAATGATGGTGATGATGATGACAATAATGATGGTGATAATAATGATGAGCTAGCCCATGGTTGGAGACCTCCACGTGGTGGCAAGCGGGCACAGAGAAACAACTGCCCTTAAGTTGATAGTGGTTTATATCGCAGAGATTCAGAACTAGGGCAGATGTTGATGACCTGTGGCAAACTGTCCAACCAGGCCTCTTCAGTGAAAAGCAGACTCAATGGCTCACGCTACAGCTCTGCCTAGTAACTGTTGGGGTTACAGAGTGAATTGAGTGTAGCCAACTCAATCACCTCTTTTAAACAAATTACAGGCAAAAACTGACCCCAGGGTCAGTCCTAGGCCCCCTTCTGGGGCGAAATGGAAATGACAGTAATGACAGATAATAATGATGATGACAATGATGATTAAGTTGAAAGTGATTCATTTTGCAAAGATTCAGAATTAGGGCAGCTGTTGATGACCTGTGGCAAACTTTCCAATCAGGCCAATGCAGTGAAAAGCAGGCTCAATGGCTCATGCTACAGCTCTGCCTAGCAACTGTTGGGGTAAAAGAGTGGATTAAGAATAGCCAGCTCAATCACCTCATTTAAACAAACTGACAGGTAAACACTGACCCCAGGGGCAGTCATAGGTGCCTTTGGGGTGCACTGGGAAGAAGAAGATGAAGACTTGATAGGCTATCAAATGCTCTCGGAATTTCACTAGATCAACTTCAAATGCTGTATTTCAAACACTTGGGTGACATACAGAACCCTGGCCTGGGTCAAGGATGAATTTAGGAGATAATTATGTGGGGTGTAGGATTGTGAAGGGTGTTGGACACCAACCCCTTCAGATGCCTGGATAATGAAGCCACGCCAATTTTTCACATTCACTACTGTCCTATCTTACTCTTTGTTTTTGCTGTAGAAACCTCAAGCCTTGACAATTAAAATTTAATCCTACTACTGCAAAAACAGCTAATGCTTTGAAGCTTACCAAATGGTACAAGAATATTGCAGAATTTATGATAGGGCATGACAGAAAAGGGGTGCCACACTCACTACATCCCCTTCCCCACTAAATCCATCAATGACTTGGGTATGCAACTTATACAGTTGACCTACTTTGAAGCAGCTCTGTGCAATGGGCTTGCTCCTGTAGTCTTATCTTGTATGTTCACTTCTGCACCACTTTGAAGAAGGGCCATGGCTATCTGCAAAATAATCAATAAGTCAGAGTATTTGAATGCCAACAAAGTAAGATACCAAAATATGGGCATATAATATTGAGATATACACAATCAAACAGAGATATTTAAAAAAAACAAAGCTCACTGTTGCCTGGTTTTTTGATGCAGCATAATGCAAGCATGATTGCCCAGTAAAGTTTATAATGTGGATATCTGCACTTTTTTCTAGCAGCATTATTACAATACTTTCATGTCCAGCAGAAGAAGCAATCATTAATGGTGTCCAGCCTGCCTACAATGAAATTTTGACAATGTTAATCCATGGAATCACAAAGAAAATTTCATTATTATCTTAACTTATTTATTAAATAAAAAAAGTTGAGATTTCCATTCAATGCAAAGCTTTTTCTACAACTCAACAACCCAATTATCTAAGTTTCATACACTAGTACCCAAATTCAACATATTGAATATTCTATTTATCAATTTTTTAAACAAGCTTCTAGGCCCACTAAAAGAATTTTCATCATTTCACCAGTCATTTATCTAAGTTTTATTTATTTATCAAATCACATACAATAAATTAATATGCAAAAAATAAACATGCTATCAGGATAATTTAATTGTCCAAATGTATTCTGCAACAAATAGAACCAAATAGATAGTTTCTTATTACACAGGACTTTTCAACTCTAAATGTATTCTTACATCATCTTGCTCATTGAGTGGAACTTCCATTTGATTAAGCAAGAGATCAACAATATCATCTCTTCCTCCTGAGCATGCCCAATGAAGAGGCATTCTTTGGTTCTGAAATGAATTAATTTGAACAATTGATTATCGAAGTTCCTGCTTAATGGACAGAAACTCTTTATAGGTGGACATTGCTGAATTCGTAAGCATTGTATCAAGTCCTATCTTTGTAAGAATCCACAGCTGGCAACTGCTACATACAGCAAGGGAATGTCTGGGTCATTTTTTGCTGTGAAAAGTTCCATAGATTCAAATCCACTCAAAGGTCAGTCAGCTGAAAATTTAAGAACACTCAAACAAACTATTATTGCAAGTAGGCTACTGATCCAGAAGTAGGCCACTTAGCAAAAAAACTAAGAAATTAAACAAAAGGACAACTAGTTAACTCAGACATTAACTAAGTAGCAAATGTAAATTCAAGATATTTTGCCTTAAACTATCTTTCGAGCTTGCAAATAGGCGTGATAGGGTCATGGAAAAGTGCCGTGGAGGCCGTTGTAATGGCCCACATTGGGCTCGTAGCAAATAACAGAGCACAAACAACAAAAACTAGCTATACTGATTTTACTTCGTAAGTCAATAAGTCAAGAGCACACTTTTTGTGCACACCTGAAATTTATTGTACACTCGTACATTCGACTTCTTGCACATGAAGAGTAGCGATCAACAGTACCCTAAATTGCTGAAGAGGAAATATTTCAATACAACTTGATCAGCAAAAAAATTTACCAAATCTTTCATTGTTGCTAGTTTTGGATTTTCAGCAAATTTCAGCTTTAATGCTCCGAAGTCGCCCTGGTAAGCCGAAGAGTGCTCTGAAACTATTTCAGCCATGTCTCTTGCACTAACGTTGCCACGATCTCTCCATGCAGCATAATGTAAATGTCTCATACCCTATGCTGAAAATGAGGCTAAAGAAAAAGTGATGGTCACATGGTCAAATTGTAAGAAAATCGCAAGAAAATCACAAGGCTTGATTTCTAAATTTTAGTCTTTTTGCTTGCCAAGGTCACTGATATGTCATTATTAAATTCCAAAAGGTATAGTGATAGAATTTAATTTTGAATATTCAAGATTAACAAAGAAAGTTTTACCGTTTTAGCCAGTTTATTTACGAAAATCTCAAGCTCTATTTTGGGAAAAGTTGAGACAATGGAAGCTCTAGTAAAGTCGTTTTCTTACAAAATAAACGTGTACATCTAAAGTAAGAGCTCTGGGGTACTTTTAGATCTTTTTCAATTAGGAGAGTTGTCAAATAAGTTAAAGATCTACCTGAAAAAGTCCAACGGGGAGACTTCATTGTTTTTGAACTACGAATTTCAATGTTCTCTTAGATCAATTGTTGTTGTACGATACTTGTGTATGAATGAGCTCTACGACAAGCCAAAATGATACCTTACTCAAAAGATCCCAGGGAATATTAAATCAACAAAACAGCTCCATACAATTCCTGTGAAAAATTGAAGAATTATGAAACATGCTCTCCATGGCTGCACATCGATTCACAACGGTTATATTAATGCAGTCTGGATCAGAATTTATCGTTGAGCATATTCTGAGTGGTCCTTGAATATTACGAGAATGCACTGCGAATTCTTGTAAACTCTGGAGTGAGAAGCATTTTGTATAAACAGACGTCTGGGAGCGACACACCCAGAAGTCCACTAATCATATTGGTCTTTCTTTATGACTTTCTAAGACAGAAAATCGGACGTGCAAAAGGGGGCAGGCTTAAAACCAAACTAGTCTGTTACTCATGGGCGTAGGAACTGGGGGAGGGGGAGAATTTTAATTCGATTCTACTAAAATGCGACGAATAAACCCAACCTAAGTCTGTTTAAAAGCCATTTAAGAAGACATTTGATGAGCAATGAAAACTAATCTATGTCCCCTCAAATGAACGACTCCCTGTAAGATTAGCGGTTTTATTTCTTTATTATAATTTTGCTTATTTGTATGTAATTAAGTTTATATTTGTAAGTATGCTGAAGGGATATCGTTATAAATAAATTAATTAAAACAAAAGCACGTGTCCCCATATTTTCAAAAATTTGCATGTTAAGTGTTCCTTTGCAACGTACAGAACCTTGAGTGTATCCCTTCAACAAACGCGCCCCCAACTTTTGAATGCTTCTTACGTCCATGCTGCTACCAAAGGGGATTTTTAAATCTTCCAGTGCTGTAACGCTGCTGTGGGCTTTTATGCCCGTTTACCGTATCATTTTTTGCTACGTATTGCTAGGGGTTGTGTTGACAGAAGGCCAATCCGTATCACTTTTAATACGGATCTAAAAGCGACCCGTAGCAGTGTAAACAGGGCCTAAAAGTGCCAATTACATGAAGTCTGGATCACTTTTGATCCTTCTGCCAAAATGGATCAAAAGAGATACGGCAAACCGTATTACTTTTGCTACGGATTGCTGGTAGTATTGACAGAAGGTCAACCCGTATCACTTTTAATACGGATCTAAAGGCACCCCGTAGCAGTGTAAACTGGGCCTTAAAGTGCCAATTACATGAAGTCTGGATCACTTTTGATCCTTGTGCCAAAATGGATCAAAAGAGATAAGGCAAACCGTATTACTTTGGCTACGGGTTGCTAGTAGTACTAACGGAAGGTCAACCCGTATCACTTTTAATACGGAT
This sequence comes from Cassiopea xamachana, assembly GCA_900291935.2. Taxonomy (NCBI): domain Eukaryota; kingdom Metazoa; phylum Cnidaria; class Scyphozoa; order Rhizostomeae; family Cassiopeidae; genus Cassiopea; species Cassiopea xamachana. Next base: position 15,158,893 of record OLMO02000286.1, on the reverse strand, counting down.
CAAAAAGTGATCCCTTGCAGTGTAAACGAGGCCTCAAGGTGTCTCCGGAACGCTAGCGTTTTCATCTAGTCAGAAAAAGCAGAAAACGAGAGGCAAGTATCTAGAAATATGAGTATAGTGTATAATTAATTGCATACTTCCATTCATAGAAGCTGGTGTAGTGTCCTTGCCGTGCAGATACGTTACAAGAAAATACATTTATTTGTGTTATGGTTACTAATTACAACGAACTGGCGAAAATACGAGTTTACTCGAAAAGCGAAAAAACTCGTACAGCCTAATCTACATACTAGTCTGACAAAATATCAATCGCAAAATATGAGCTGCTGATTCAAAATAGGCCACTGCCGAGTTCTGAGCTGGCGTTGTTCTAGGGTGTGATTGGATCAAATTTCAGAAACGGGGAACTGGGTCTTGTTGCCACTTAGACGGTATTCTTAGTGCGAATGCAAGCTAAAAGCAACTTTAAACTAGACACAATTAAATTTAAGAAACTTTAGAATTACAAGGAGAGAGCTAGGAAATTTTAGACAAATAGCACATTGAAATTGTTGCCTGGTTCAACGGAAAACTTAACCAAAACACTGTGAAAATGACATTGCCTTAGAATTGAACTCTCACTGGGGCATTTTGTTTGTCACAAGACAAATAAATAGTTTGCTACATTCACGTTTTGTACGGTTTCTCTGCAATTTAGTTCGCAAAATTAAGAAACTTCCAGGAGACTCCAAGAGATATGTGGCCAAAAATTAAGAAACTTTTAGTTCTAGGCCTTGAACTGGTGACTTATAAAAAAACGTGTACAGTGGAACCTAGAGCTAAGAAGACAATTGCAAAAGTTGTGTATCAAAATGCACACGGCAGTGGCCTTTTAACAAAATGTCAATAATATTTAAAGCAAAATGATGCCTCGAGGCAATAAAGGTAAGAAATAAAACTCATCTCTTGTAGGCAAGCTAAGAAATGTGTGTTGCATGCATTTACAACTGGTCGAGACTTTAAAGATACTGGGGGTTGATGAGGGGAGAGCTATTTCAAAGGCCTTTTAAATACTCTATGCATTCCAATATTTAAAAAAAAACGTCAGCTCATCTAAACAAAACAGCGGATTCAATTAGAATTGACATTGAAAATAATATGAAACAACTGCTAATTAACAATGAATAAGCGTGAAGGTCGACAAGGAACTGGTGAAGAAAAAGGCTCTTAGAGCGGATGGAACACAATGCCACGTGAAAAATACGATGCAAAAATGTTACAAACACAACAAGAACTATGGGCTGAGTGCTACATGGAAACGAGATCATGAATGGGCTGTTGACTGTACTAACATGCAGTAGACTAGTAGCTGTGCCACGATTCACAATTGACTAAATTAGGCGAGTTCTATGCAACATACTTTTGAATAAAGATTGTTCCCTAGATGCAAGCTACTTCTCCATAATAGGGTCGGTAGAAGAGCAGCTCCTATACCTTGAGGCAAAGGGGGAGATATTTATGAAGTGGAATTGTAAAAAGAAATCAAGTTAAAGGAGAATAATGAATATTGAAAATATTACCAAACATATAATCCTTTCACAAGCTTGAAGGAACGAGAGCAAAGATAAAGTCATTGGGAAGGAAAAGAAGACGCGACAGAGGGCTTTAAAAATTAAGGAAGGTCAAGTAGCTGTCATCGTGTATACCCTTATCTATATAAATAATGTTTAAAATATTGAGGCTTAGAATCACTGATATTCAGGAATAGCTTCAGTATTCTGTTCCACTTTTATTTTGCTTTACGATGAAGTAAGAAGACATCAACAGACATTGAACATATTCCTTTGACTTTAAGGAGAAACTACACCTTTAGCAATAAAGAAGAATTTAAGAATAACCTAAGCTCAGGATCACAACCAAAAAATTAAGAATATCAATTCTAAGCGAAATATTGGGTATTCTTACAAAGAAGAGTGCAGTGTTGCAGAACAGTCCTCGGCATATTTCAAATTTATCTTTACGGTAAGAGAAGTTTTCATGGCTTCCTAAAGGTAGCTAACTAAGGTAACTATCTGAACAATTAAGACCAATAGGATGATATTTCGGTATTGAAGATAATAAGTAAACTGCATGAAACTGCTCAAGAAAGGACAACAAATCTAGGGGCAAAAATCTGATAGATGCCACTTACGCAGCGAAGGGGGGAGGTAGTTTTATTTTTTACTGAGTTTCTACACAGCTTGAAGATCTAACAGGAATTGATATCTGTCATAGCCATAAGACCCATTCTTGAGCGGATACATATTTAATTCTATCCCTAAAAACAACTACAACAACAGGTCCACTTATGCCAGCATATCCGAACAGTGGAGTTATGTGTTCCTCGCGAGCACCTTCCCAGAAAATAGCCCCAACCCCGTCAGAACTCATACCATGGCATGATGGAAATACGTAAACTAATCCCAATTGAATATGAAACAATTTATATAGCTAAAATCGTTCAGATATGTAACTAACAATCATATATAACTAAAGTTTATCTTTACCAAAATCTACTATAATAATCTGCTGAAACTATGTACCTAGCTTTAAAGATGCTGATTGAAATTGCCTAACGAAAATCACATACGAGGTGTTTTGTTCTTGTTTAGTGAGCTTGGTATAGTCTTGATCGCAAGGCAGGTGGGTTACCTGCACACACAGAAACGTAGCTAGTACAGCAAGTTGTGGGGGTGGGGGAGGGGGAGGGGGAGGGGGGACGTGTAAGTCTAATATGCTAACAAAATTGTCTGACACCTACTAGCACTGACAACATTCGAGAAAAGGAGTCATTCTCTGGATTTAGAACAGGTTTCTGGAGAGTACCTGTCGAACCCTTGAAAGTAAAGGATCTAATCAGGGTCCTTGGTTGAGCAGAGACTCTTAAGTTAATCTTTCTTTTCCCCAAACATCTATTGCCACTAAATTACTAAATTCTTTTTTCCGCAGTAAGAGCATAAAGTATAAATATATAAAATGAAAGTTTCTCTCAATGAGTAATAACATAAAGTTTGTGTTGTGACATAACAATTATAACTGAACTTGCCATATTGCCAACAAAATAGGTAAGTCAGACAAAACTTCTTTGAAATAAAAAACATTTCCCTAAGCATTTGCTGACAACTTCTAAGGCCAGGAGGGTGCAGTACCCCTAAACCCCCAATGGCGAAGCTTTTGTGTGCGATGTGAAAGAACCAGCTCACATACCCCTTACATCTAATATGTGATTAAATGAAAATAGTGTAATGTTTACTAAAAATGCCTACTAATGAATCTACCGAATGAACGTGACGCGTGCATTATTGTTGATCATACGGATACGTAAATTCCCATGAGCACAAAGTCAGGTCCAACCTAAGTTAATGTTATGTTGGGAAAATAGGGGGCGAAAACCATGAGATACCGTAAAATCCCAAATATAAGCCCTGGGCAGAGGTTCGCAAGCATTTTTTGGAGGGCTTATATTCGAGAGGGTTTATATTGGGGGGGGGGGCTTATATTCGGAGGCTCTTTTGGGTTAAAAGATGACTTGTGTATACGAAAATATTCACCATCTGGTGTACAATCAGAGATATTATTAACAACATTCAGTACGTACAACTTCAGAAACGGACATAGGTAATTACAGAGGCTCTATATATGCACTGGCCTATAATCGGGGGGGGGGGTTGTATCCGGAAGGGTATTTGAGTTACTTTACAGGGGAGCCTATATTCGGGGGTTTATATTCAGGACTTTACGGTGTTTCAAAGAGGAAACAAAGGCATGAATTGATTGAGGTGAAAGCAGCGAGATAATAAGAGGTATGACTAAGGCTTCGTGCAGGAGTCTCAATTAGGTTTTCAAGGACTGAAAGAAAAATTTCCAAGGAGCTCTAAATTAACATTCACACTCTATGTGTGAATACACAGGAAGGCCAAAATACCGAGAAGGAGACATTTTCTTGGCATATCACGAGTTTTCTTAAACAATTTTCTTTAAACTTCCTTTTGAATATTTCTTTATATTATTTTTGCACTGTATAATGCAGTGAACGAAGTAAAAAGTAAACATGCACAAATTTCAAGGAGCTTGATTAAATTTCAAGAAAAGATTCGCAATTTTAAGGAGTTTCAAATGCCCTTGAAATGACATTTCGAATACCAGGAACTTTCAAGGTTGAAAGACCTGCACGAGCCCTGAGGGCTTGGAAAAGAGAAAAGCAAGGGAAAAGGTAGAGAATGTTAGGGGTAAGGAAGGAAAGGGTCTGAAAAGCAATAAAAGGATTTTGAGGAATGACGCAAGGAATGGAATGACAAAGAAAAATAGGAACAGAATATAATGGAATCGAAATGAAACGAGAAGAATGGAATCGTGAATAAGATCACAAGACAAAGTAATGAAGAATGGATAAGAAATGTGAGTGATACCAAAGGAGAGGAAGGAGAAACTAAACAGATGGATGACAGGAAAAGATTTTACTATGTTCTCAATTTACCGATGACGTATTTGGGATATACCACCCAAGATGGGGCATCGTTTTGCTGTGACGTGTGAATGGTGAAATAGCTATGAACAAAGTATTGTACAGACAGCAAATCTTACGGATGACGGCTTAAAAATACCACACTTCCTAAAGAAACGCTACTAGAAATTAGAAAAATACCCTAGAGCTCTGGTGGTGATAGTATCATCCACCACAAGCACTATTTCACAAATATACAAGCTGATTTCGACTTTCGATGGAACGCGCACAATTGACAAAGCTAAGCCTCGTTTCGAGCCTCTTTTCAAATTAAACCTGCCCTCTATAGGGTTTGACTCGCATTCCTCACCACAATAAAACAGTTATAGGGAGAAAACTGGTCAAAGAGGTAAAGTTATTACTTGCTTACATCATGAACGAAAATCCTCTACAATCAAAACGATACACTGGTTCGTGCATTCATTTGAACTTACCACATTTTATGGGTGAGATTGCATCAATACCCAAATTGGCTAAATACGTTCTATTGACCAGTAATGGTAAATACGTTATAATTACTTCCACCTATCCTACTATACGTCACCATGCAAACACAAATTAAAAATGCCCATCAACAGCGTAACTAGTGCAAAGCAAACAGAGCCTCAGCTGACATTATTTTCGCCATTATCAATATCATGTAGAAAGACCAACAACAAGTAAGCCATCGATTTTGTTATCAAACTGCAAACTTGGATGCTAAACAATTTGGATGTTCATTGTTCAAAATTCAATTCGTCAAAAGAGCCAAAAGAAGAAAATCCACAAAGCGGATAAAAGGGCTAAATCAAGAGAGCAGATCGTCAAAGAATTTTGAAGAATAAATTAGATAGTGTATGCTCTCAGTGGAAAAAGTTGCATTAATTATATATACGTACACATACATATATCCATTATATATATATATATATATATATATATATATATATATATATATATATATATATATATATATATATATATATATATATATATATATATATATATATATATATATATATATATATATATATATATATATATATATA
>OLMO02000286.1:15126070-15151109 GCA_900291935.2 Cassiopea xamachana | reverse complement strand
GGCAATAAGTAAAATTCGATATTACAACAGAGTTAAAGAGGACTTGAGACTTTTGTATCCCCAGGTATGGTCTAACCCTCCGAAAATACGACAAATACGAAACACGACAAATGCAAAACACGACAAACACAAAATACGACAAAACGAAATACGACAAATATGAAATATGACAAATATGAAATAAGGCAAATACGAAATGTGAAAAATGCAAAACATAAAAAATGAGATTCAAACTTTTGCTACACTATTCGTGGCAAAACTGATAACGGTTTGCGTAACCACTTTTGATCCATTTAGCAAAGAGTCACTTTAAGACCCAATCGACACTGCTACGGATCACTGTTTGAACCATATCAAAAGTGATCCACAGCAATGTAAGCGGGACTTTAACGGAAGGTGAGCACAAAAGTTGCAGAATGGAACTTAAAGATATAATGGTTAGTATCTTCAATATCAGGTAGAAATTCTGTTCTAGCAAATATCGATTTTAACTCTATCCAATTTACTACAAAAAAATCCAACTTACATCCGCTAATTTAATTTGTAATTGTATTCGTTCCCTATCTAGTGCTTTTGATTTCTCTGAATGCTCATTGGCCTCACGCTTCCAAGCTTCGCATGCTTGTTTTGCTTGACTCCATGTCTCCTCATATGAAGACAATTTACTTCTAAGCGCTATGACTTCCTCAGAAAGCCTCTGCGTATCTGAGCCACTGCTCAACCCAAGTGGTGACGTCATTTGTTGTTTTGGCGATTGCACACTGACGCCGTCGAAGTATGAAGAAGATGGTTGTGTGTTAATGTTTTTGCCAGAGGGACTTCGAACAAACCCCAAGTTATTCTACAACAAAAGTTGTTGAACTGTAAAATTAAATAAAAACACGCCTGGCGTTACAACCTTACCAATAAACTGCACCTATTCTCAACGTGTAAGGTATACTTTTACGATAAAAAGCCAAAAGAACTTATACATTTTTAATGCCGGTGCAAAAGCTGCAGCTTGCCAGAAATAACTGAAGACAGAAATTAATACGACTTTATTTTATAGAAAACACATTTAGAATAACTAACAGCCAGCTTCATAAATGTTATGACATCATTTGCCGTCACTCACAAGACGAAAGGGCAGTTATATTCCTTTAATTTCAAATCTACACAACATCCACTGTGCTACACACAATACACGCCAAGCTCAAACCCAACCCAAAACTTTCAGCTGGATATTAGCTTACAGATATCAGCCAAAACAACTGATTCTGCACGACTCTGCTTTCCTTGCAAGATGAATGCAAAGGTAGAAACAAGCAGCAATAATTTTGGCATGGATTCCTCCACGTTTACAGATAAAAGGTGTATTATATAAGCAAAAATCAATAAAATTTAAAGTACTTCATTCACTGATTGCAATCTTAAAGTCTGAGAAGAATAACTGAGGTTATTCATTAACTATTTAATTATCCTAGTTATGTGAAGTATATAACTATATAGTAATAAATGTATATATATATATATATATATATATATATATATATATATATATTCATACACATATCATACACTATATGTCTATGAGGCTATTGTGTGGAATGAATTTCTAACCAAAGCTGCAACAGTCAAGTTTACACTCCAGTTATTAGTTTAATTGTAGATCAGTTACTACTTCTCCATGAATGACATTTACAAAATAATATCACATCATTTTCAGAAAAGAAAAGGACACGAATCAAAAGGGTATAGGTGAAAAGCTCAGATGAGAAGGGCATAGATCAAAGGTCATAGATCAAAAGGTCAAGTGTCAAACAACCAGTAAACGAATATTAATAAGTCAAATTCAATTGAAAGTCATTGTCAATGTAGAAGGCAGGATACAAGGGGAAGACAACTAGAGAACTGGGATCAAGTAAACAAAACAACAATACCGAAGTAGCGCTGAAAAATCCTAACTGTCCAAGTGGGGAGGTTGGCGAAGCTGATGTTTGTGAGGTGAATGATTGATGTCGTATAATATCCGAACCGGGGATGCTAACAGGATCGGAGCCAATGCCCTGAAGAACTTGAAGAGGCCCCGTCCCAGCTGCTGCCGCAACACGTGATGCTGGACCGATTGAAGAACCGATAGACGAATTGTCATTCAGATCTCTGTCAACATCACTGATGTCAATATCCTCCAAGCCCAAATTGAAATCATCGTAAGGCATCTCTACAAGAGATTCTACTGTATTATGTGTTGTATAAAAAGAACTAGAAGATGATTGCTTTGTCAGAGTCCTTGAGTCATTCGATGAGTGATATGATGCAGGAACCTAAAAATAGATTAAACAAGTATTAAAGAACCTTTGGAGAACCTTTCCGTATATGAAAACACATTTTCAAGCACCTTTCACAACATGACATTTAATCACTGCTACCAGCGGTGGTAACATCTCAAATACTTCTAAAGAACAACTGCAACAAGCTATAGAGGAAGGATAAATTACCTCTAAAGAACTGGGGGCATTTTCGATCAAAATATCAGGCCTGTTTTTAACTTACGGGCTAAAGAGACGTCGATAGTTATTACACCAATACTGAAACCACCATTCAAAGTTTACGTTCTTCTATGTTCACTATATTGATATATGTTCAAGGTAGGTAGCCCCCCCAGCATAGCTGAAACTCAAGGAGCCTTCCTTACACCAAGCCTGCCTATACTGTGGAAGAAGCTGCAACACATGAAGTTTTTAAACAAAATATATAACTATTATACTAAGATTCAAACTGTTAGCCGTTTTGGCTAGCGTGCTTGTGAAATCATCACGCAGCGAAATCATACGATGTTTCTGTGACACAGGAAGGCAAATGCAGGAACCCCTTCCAAGTCAACGGAACGAAGAGAGCGAATTACCTTCCAAATACTTCACGTAAGCAAATAACACATTTAGGCTGGGTGTGTTTTACAAGTAAGTTTAAAAGCATGAGCATGGCTACACACCATATCACCGTCTTTGCTGGTAACACTACCACTGCGTCGACCAGAACCTGGTGCTTTTTCATATGATGGAGCACTTGTACTCAAAGGAGCATTCGTAACGATGCCATATTCCGCCACCGAACTATAGGCAGTGCATGCAGATGTCGACATTGACCGTTGGGGTCTTGCTATTGGTTGTTGATTTGCTGGAGATGGCAATGGTGACTCCCCGATACTTGAATGCTGCGAAGACTGACTTAGGCCTCTCTGAAGCATCTAGGAAAGTGAAACGAGATCATTGATACTAAAATCACACGACGTTTGGTTTGAATTAAATAAACTTCTCTTCGAAAAACTTTTAGTAAAGCAAGCTCTTGAATTTGATAGTCTTAGCTTTAATGATTGTATTGCATGTTCATTGTTTACGTTTTTCAATCACAGAGGTGTTTCAAAGACGAACATATGACTTTGAAATTCCTAATACGGATACTGTCCAAGCTAAATATCTGCAACTTTAGAGAAATGACAATTAAAGATTCTACTTATTCCTTGGTAACAATACGTAGAATCTGAAAGTCGAAAGACAAAATAAACTAGCAGATATCTTCAAGGTCTAAATCTAAAGCGGTTAAGCTTGAAGCGTCACAATAAGCGATACTATATCAACAAAAACAAGCTGGAAACTGACTGATGATCAAAATTGTAAAATGTAGTTATGCATACTTCCTTATCAGAAATGATCGAAATTCCACTGCCTTTAGTAACAGTATTAACTATAGAGCCACTTTCCTCTAAATGAAGCAAAGGAACGGCTTTAGAATGGGCAAACACATAGACGTACTATGAAAATAGCTACAAAGATTCCAAGAAATTAATTAACAAAAGAAATTCCAGTAAATGAAAGATTCCAAATGGCTACACAGAAAGAAGTATTTTCTGGTGACATATGTAACTGGAAAACGAGTAGATTTGTCAGCACAGGAAAAACTAGAAGGAAGAAGAATATGTACTCTCGGGTGCTTGATACAAGGGGGGTCTTAATAGTTGGGGGGGTGTTCCTAAATAGTAGGCCTCTCATGCGTTTGACAACAAAACACTATATTCTATGGTCAAATATATTCTAAGATACATCTTGACAAAATAGCAATTAAAGTTAGTAGATTGTCTAAAATACCTAGTAAGAACATTCAAAACGCAAATGCAACCGCATGGAATCTTTCTGAACATACAAGACAAAAAATTACGTTCTGCCATAATGGACATGGACCTTTGCCACTTCAACAACAAACGAGGGGGTCTTTATAAGACCCATCGGGGAGGGAAAAAACCTGAAAACTTAATAAGCGTCCCCAGACGTGTATTAAGCACCCGAGAGTGGCAGATAAAGAAAAGGTTATGACACTAGTTTGAAACGAATAATATATCAATATTGGAGAGAGAATAAACAGGGTTCATACCCAATTCGCAAATAAAAATTCCCTGACTATCCCCTGACTTTTCCCTGACTTATGGCTTAAAAACACCCACTTTTTCCCTGACCCCCATTTCACATATATACAAAAATAGGCAAAGAAAATGGAACCTAATAGATAGGTAATCTACATATACTTACTATAACACCATGCAAAGTGATGAAGTATACATTTGCTGACAGCAAATGGAACAACCATTCTACAAATCGCCATGAATGAGTCAAGGAAAATGATAGCTGGACTAAAAATTTGTTTTCCCCGACTTTTCCCCTACTTGGATAAAATTAAAGAAATTTCCCTGAATATACCAGGTCTTCCCTGACTTTTCGTAAAAGATGGCTTATTTTCCAGGTTCAGTGTGAACGCTGTAAACGGAGACTATTGACAGCGGTAGACATGGAATATATATACATATATATATATATATATATATATATATATATATATATATATATATGGCTATTAATTTTGGAGCAAGATTTAAGTTGTTACTCGGAGCTTCACACTTGATGCGATCATCAGACAACTTAACAGCTCTGTCTAATGACATTGAGAACTTTAAAACAGAAGGATAATCCAGAATATGTATATATATATATATATATATATATATATATATATATATATATATATATATATATATATATATATATATATATATATATATATATATATATATATATATATATATATATATATATATATATATATATTTATGTATTTATATATAGGCTTGATCTGTTAACACGAAAAATGCAACTTACGTTCTACGTGCGCAAAAGCGCAGAATGGCCCGCGAGGACAAGTTCCAGTCTGCTGCATGTCATTGCATTTTGTTGACTTGTAAATCTAAAATGTCAAAACATTGTGGAAATAAATCCAATGTGAGAAATCTCAAATATAAGGATAAAATTTAATTGTAAGTAACTAAATTTTTGGCAATTAAAAGAGAGGACATAAAAGTCGTTTCACAAATACCAGCATGTAGTGAAGTAGTTGTAGTTTTTGTTGAAAATACGAAACACACTGGAGCAATAACAGCCTTTAAATGAAAAGCAAAAAATTGGAAATGATTGCAGCTGAAGGTAGGGCTCATTAATCTGCGAGAGCGTTGAGCGCTGCTCGCAGGCACAAAATCCCACACATTGAATTTCTGCAGGTACTTTTCATCCAAATCTGCATCTGACCATCTGTTACATTTTATTTTTTCTGCAGGAAAATTTGCCTCGAATCTGCGCTCACAGTCACAAAGTATTCTTAATGAGGCCTGGCTGTAGGTTAGGCAAACTGCAAATTCAGCATGTTGGTTATCCATGAAGGCTTGTAAATACTTACTGTCTACATTATTAAAGCCTTGCGCACACAGCAGATATTTATCGTTGCGACATGCGATTTTTGCCTTTAGCCCATAAAACCTGCTGTGTGCGGTGACTTAAAACTAACGATATTTATCGTAAGAGACTAAGTTTTGAGATCAAGCATGTTTGATATTTGTTTTCGATCGCAAGAGACAAAAAACAAAAATCTGCTGTGTGCGGTGTTTCGCGATAAAAATTGTGGAACAGGTGATTTACCAAGCCAATAGAAGAACAGAGAATTGGCCTGAAATATCACTCCCACGCAGCGCTAAAAGATTATTTCACAGAGGAGCGCTTCAGACATAGTTTCTAGCAACGATAAAAATCTGTTATGTGCACTGGGCTTAAAATATTACAATTTAAACTTTTATTTTGTTGAATTGTACTTCATAACATAGTAAATTATTATTATATATTTATTAAAATTATTTATAAAAATGTTAAGGAGGGTAACCATTCAGCCACTGCCGTTTTGCAAGGGGCCCTCCATGTAACTGCGAACATGCACAATGTAAAAATCTAATACAAAAGTAAAAACAAAAATTACATTGAATACACTGAAAGCTGAAGAGGATATAATATGGTAAGGTTACCATACCTCTGGGTGAAATTGTTGCTCAGTTCTAGTATGACAATATGGACAACTATCGCCATTTTCACAGGCATTTGGGTCACCCCATTCATCTCCATGTTTTACATTTGGACATGGCGTTGACCTAAAGAAATAAGCATGTTAAATTGGTCCACAAAGAATTCATTCATTTTCATTCTCATTTTGAGCAGGGTGGCCCTTCAGCAAATGCTGTTTTCCAAGGGGCCCTCCATTAATGTTACAGTTTATTTAATAAAAATAAAAACAAAACATACAAATACTGTAATAAAAAATAAATAACAAACAACACGCACAAATCTACATTAAAACAACCATACCAGCATCAAAATAGAGATCAAAATACGAAGCGATCCAGTAGGGGGATTGGCTAGAATGAAGGGGTCTGGAGAATTTCTCGTTCTGGGGGCAAACGATAGACGAAATAAATGCTTCACTATTCTCATCAAGTAGACAGCATTTACAAGCTATTGTATATCACATGTGAAGGGACCAAAAAGCAAGGGGTTTGACATGCGTTTGCTTGATGCTCCAGTCAGTTCGTCGCTGTCAGAACTTATACTCTATTGCCGTCTCCCCGCTAAAAAATTTCTGAAAATTTTACGCCAGAACAATAGTGGGGAAAGGGGGAATAGGAAAAAGGGTACCAAATAGCATAGGCAGCTTTTTAGGATCCAAGGCAGGTCTGGGGTATTTTCGTTTCAACCTTTGGCAGGGGCTGCCACGTATCTCACAATCATGCAAATAGCTCTCTCTTCCAATCGTACATTGCATATTTACATAGTCTATTTGACCTCCATCGTATCCTATCAGTGTTTCAGGAGGATTCTATTTCATTTCAAGAAGGGCAACTTTGATCCTCCTGCCCCCCAAATGAAAGGCAGGAGGGGCGCTTGCTCTCATCTGCCCCTCTCTGGCGTGCCTGACAATCTATATCTATAAATGGGTCCTATTTGAAAGAGGTGAGCCCCACTGAATTCCCACAACGACTTCCCATAACTAATAGGCCCAGATTCATACGATATTCACGGCCCATTTTCGGGGCTATAAAACCCTTGCTTGAGCTGATATTAAAAAATGAAGTCAAGGATACCTGTATTTGTACTTCACCGGACTTCTTCGCCTATCTCTGTTGTTATGATGCTGTGGGCATGCGTAACCTTGTCTACATAATCTAGGTGGCTTCTTGCAAGGTTCAGTTTTATAAGCAGCTAATACAAACTTTGTATCTGTGAGAGAAGACGATTATGAATCAGATAGCTCGATCAAAAAGCGAAGCAAGTGATCAAGGAATCAGGAAATCAACATGGCGACATACGAAAAAGTGCGTATATTGGAAAGGACATTTGCTAACTTGCGGCTCCGTAGGTAATATTGCGCAGCGGCGGATTTATTGTTATCAACAAAGTGACAGAATGAAGCCTTGACGATACCTGTTAGCTATGAAGAGCTTCCAGACATTATTTTCTTTCTTATTTCAAAAATACAAACATGGCTTTGATACAGGCAAAATGTTGAAAGGCTATGAAAAACTGAAAGAAAATATTCTTAGAACCAAACGAGCAGATATGAATTGCACCTCTGCGATGGACATTTATTGCCTTATCACATACGGGAGAATAAAAATTTCTCATAACTTCAGACTGAAAAATTTGTAATTATCTTTCGCACCAAAATAAAAGTTTTCATATCAAAATGTAGCGCAAAAATTGGTCTTTAAGCTTCGATGTGTACTTTTTTGATATCAAATACGAGACAAGTACAATATTGCAGATACAACAGCATGCCCTTGTGCGATCAAATGAATGTCGTACTGAAGCACAGTGGATTTCCTAGGAAAATACTGGCTCGAAACTTAAAGAAAACACAGGAATAAGTCGAATAACGGAATTATCAATAGTCAATTGGGCTATTATCATGCGTACTTTTTTGATTTTTGCTCGCACGTTTGACCACGGAACGCAAACAAGAAGAAATCTGCTGAGAATTTTCCTTGCGACCTATTAAAAACAATAGGCTTCGCAGGTGTTTGAAAAGCTATACCTTTTTGTCCAAGCAATTTTGTCCATGTGAATGCAACGATTCCACTGATTAATCACCCAACTAACCATCAATCATTGAACGATTTTGAAGTTGTATTTCGGTTATTTCATAATTATAGTGAGTTTATTACAACCATAATTATTAACACACACAATCATTAAAAATTTTTAGTGTACATGTGTGTTACTAATTATGGTTTTAATAAACTCACTGCAAGTATGAAACTACCGAAATACAATCGATTCACTTTTACCTCCGTTTCCCCCAAATCCTTGGGGCTTGGAGGGTGCCTCTGAGAGGACTTTAGTTCTGGCGGGAGCATTTAGAACCGGATGCCCTTCCTGACGTCACCAATGGCATGCGGTGGGCCTCGAACCCAAGACCATGTTGGTCTTAGTCTAGTGCAATACCGCTAGGCCACGGCTGCTCGTAACTACCGAAATACAATATGAGCCATGATACACGGGATCTAATCCGAGAAAGTAGGTTTGTAAATATTCTAATTTTCAATATCATTAACAATGAATACAGCAAGACTAAGGAAGTATTTCTACACGATAATATTTTGCTGGATAAGCAGAACAGTTACACATAAAGGCCAGCTTCCACTTAAACGAATGCATTGATTCGACCGAGGCGGCCTGAGGTTCATCCATGCTTAGAAAGTGATTATCGACCGATGGAAAAGTTCAAGCCATTTGAACTTCTGAACTAGCCGATTCGTTGATGGTAACCGAGGGGGGATCCATATCTGAACCTACTACCAGTGGTGTAGAAGAGAGGGGCGCAAGGGGGGGGGGCGCAGCCCCCTAGCTATGATTTGAGGGGGGCTCAGTCCCCCTAGCTCTGTACATTTTTTCAAAGTAGAAACATACAAGAATCAACATTCTACTGTAAAAAGCTAATTTAGATTCGTCGAGAAATTGCTAGTTTACATATAAGTTTCTTACAAAGAAACATACAAGAAAAGAGTCCCCCTAGCTATCAATAGAGCCCCCCTAGCTATCAATTTACCTCTACACCACTGCCTACTACGCATGCACCAACCTCAGGCCGCCTCGGTCGAATCGGTGCATTCGTTTAAGTGGAAACGGGCCTTAAGAGCTTACCATTCCATCGCGGATCTTCCGGAATAATTTGCCTATTTTCCCCCTTCTCTTCTTGCTCCATAGCTTGTATCTCCCTAACATCATAAACTGGTTGCCTTAGATCCGCTGGGCCGTGCGCAAATGCGCAATGGGCCCCGTTCTTTGTACAGTATCCTCTCGCGTCGGTCTCATGCACGCAAGGCGAAGTTTTATAATAACGCAAGTGATATCTTCTCTCTACGTCTCCAGCTACACGATGAAGGAACGGACATCTGGAATAAACAATCAGGGGTTATAGTCAAATAAGGCATTAATAGAGTAAAGGGGCGAAGGACATGTGAATTTCAAAGCATCAAAAATTGTGAAAAACCTGAGGCAAAAAACTCTAAATCATCAATTAACATATACATATATTGGAAAGTAAAGGGAAGCGGGTTATTAAAACAAAACACGAATATGAGAAATCTAAAATGCGAAGAAGATGAATGCGTTTAAAGGTCTCAATGGACGTAAGATAAATGCGAAGTACAAAGCATGTAAAAGCGTTTATTTTGATTCGACCCAAAAAAAGTTCTGCGACCTACGTAGCACTCTATATTCAGCTATATAGGCACTTTTGCTGAGAGCTGTACGTATAGCACTTAGCACACTAAATATACTCTCTGCGACAAGGTAACGCTCTCCATGGGCATAAAATACTTGCTATTCAAGGAAAAAGGTTTTACTCAGTTATGAAATATTAATCCAAACGCTTAATCGTTGCCTAGGAAAGAATGACTTAGCAAGTCTATCTGAAAACCATATCCACATCGAAATGCTTTTCTAGCAAGCCAAATAGCAGGTGCATCTCTTGAGCAAAATTTATTGACGGCAGCTAAAAGCATACAACATATACTAGCACAAGCCGATAAAAATCATAAAATTCAAAGCATAGCAGACAAACAGAAAAAAATCATTGACAGGAATCGCCAATTAATGCTCTCTTCTGAGAATCAATAAAAATCTTTTCGTTTACAATTCAATAAACTGAAAGTCGCACTTGGAATTTAAGTCTTATTAGTTCGGCCTTCAGGACAATGTATTTGTTATAATCGACTAATTTTAAGACACAAGAAGGCTGTTGTGTTGTGCCATTAAGCTAATTTCCTCTAAAATAAGTAAACCGATTCTAGAATTCATAAGAGCCTAAGTGAATTTCTTGGCACTACTGGAAGCCGTAAATTCTTTTTGATATTAAAAACGAATTAACAAATTTCAATTAATTTTGTTAAGGAGTGAATTCAGAAAAAGACACTAAGTACTATATTGACGTTGTAAGCTTGTTAGAGCGGGGTGAGGATGATATTGCTCAAGCACAACCGGGTTTTGAGAAGCCAACTCTACCTCTGTGTTCTGTGGTTTCCTCTCTGCTGTAACATGAACTACTCTTTCTACACTAAAGCTATTATTTCGTCTCTCATCCCCAATCCACCCCTATTTTATCCTACCCAGTACTACACGTTTTTTTGTAAGAAACATGTCTATAAAGAACATGAGGCTGAAATTAGGCAAAAATTAAGAAACATTTCAGAAATATAGGCAGGCTGAGTTTCAAATACTTGGAAAAACTGTTTTTACTAGTAAATTTTTGGTCAAACTAGTAAGAAAATAGAATGAGCATCGATTACATGCCTCACAAAACCTAAGCATCCTTTTTCTTGCACTACAGCTGCCTAATCTGCGTTGTTATTATCATTTGAAGCCTTAAGAATTTAAGAAACATTTCAGGCTGGATTTGATGAAATACTAAGAAACATTCAAGCTGAAGACAGAGTTTTTTTATTTACAAAACGAGTATTCTATCATACCCAACCCTATTCTACCCAAGTCAGTCATATCAAAAAATGTTATGTAAACAAGTTACTCTCAATAATACGGTATCTTATTACCAGTTGATATTGTTGTTACTTCTCGATAGTGGGGTATCTGGTTATCAATTTCTTTTAGTGTTTTCTTAGTTGATTTTAATATTTGGCTTTTCATTGATCTTTTTACAGGAGGGGGGGGACTCTCTTTCGATTATTCAACCTATCTAGAGACCTCCACCATATTCAATCATTCTCAAGTGCACTTACCTAAAGTAAATATTATTTAGTTGAGTAATGTATGTTGTAAATGTGCTTAGGATTAACTGATAATTGATTTAAACTGAAATAAAATTGAAAAATTAAATGCTACGACTTCCCACCCTATCTAATCCAACCCCCATTATTATCTAATCCACTTAAATCTTACCCAATCCACTAAAGTTTTACCCAATTCTACCCAATCCTACCCAAGCTAAAACGACCCAATCCAAAAGTATTATGAGGTGAAGTCTTTCGAAATTTGCAGCAATTTCTCATACTATCTAACAACGTTCCATTGTCAAATCTTCAACTGCAAATTTCTCCACTACAACATACTATACACTTTCCCATCTAAGTCTATCAAACCCGGTTTCTTCTCAATGCTACCCTTCCTCGGTGTTCCTACAAGCTCCTTCAAACAAATTTCCAAAACTTTTCCAAAGCAAAATAACCAAATTTCCAAAACCATGAAACTCATTCTCATTTGCATTTTGAAACCCAATAAAAATAGAAAAACGCTATTTACGACGAAATATTTTTGTATTATAAATAGTAAAATGAACAAATATAACACACACAGTGCTTAATAAGGCACAAAGCTACATCCAAAACTTTTCCATAACCATTTAGAAAATCCTCTCTTCTCCAGAACTTCCCAGGTCCTGGAAAATGGCATTTTCAATTTCCGTGACTTTCCACATCCCGTAAGGAACATGCTTCCTTAAGCTATACTTCCATAAATTTCTCTAGTCCGGTATGATATCATGAATGCAATTAACTCTTTACTCCACTCCACTCTTGCACTCTCTGTCTCACAAAGCTCCTTTATAAATAACGGAATCTTTCAAAGCATGTTTACCCCTTCATTCGTAGCCTAAGCATAGAGCACTCCAATAGCAAATTCTTGAAACAAAAGGGAAAACCAATCTTGACTGAACTTAGGAGACATTTCATTCAAACGAGCGAAATCATGTGAGAAATGACAGGTGACCTTCTGAATATAACCAATCAACTTTAAAGCCTTGCATAGTCTGAGATTCCAATGTCATAGAAAAATATATATAATCTTTGTCTAAGGATTTACTATCCAGATAGTGTAATAACTAAACAAAGAAGTTATGAATGTAATTAGTCGATAAAAGGATGCGAAAAATTGTATTAGTTTGCATACGTTGATGGGATGAGATTGAAATTCAAAGGAGGGACTTAGGCCCAAGACGATGAGCATAAGCAAAAAGCCTTACAGACCGATTAATTGCATCCTAACGACAGAAAAACTGTGGATTAAGGAGCCTGCAATTCCTATGAGTGTCTACAAGCAGACAAGAAGCTTTAAGTTTTCACATAGTTAGAAAAGTAACTTCGTTCACGCCAATTGGCACGATGAATCGTAGTGATCGTTTGCTTTATCTGCTATTTAAGTAGTATAGTGGTACTTTATTCCACAATCACTAGATGCAAGCTAAAAATGTAAAATTTTGACAATATGTGCAGTAATTCTTCCTGTGATGCTCTCAACTTCGTATAAAACAAGATAGAAGGCCGGGAAAACGACCATTGGACAAATGCTGATGGATATGACAAATCAATCTAAAGACTCCAGGAATCTTCTGAAAACCCAACCTTGACACAGCAAGAAAGAACATTAAGTCTAAAGGATAAAAAGAGCTTCTAGCATAGCTCACTGTCAATGTTTTTCCAGGAAACAGGGCTTATAAGGCCAACTATTCAAGCCAAAAGTAACTGTTAACTCTTGTCGTAAAACTCTAGTTCTAATTTAAGAAGTTTTGGCCTAAGCACAACAGAGCCCGAAATGCCACTGCTCCTCCTGAAAACACAGCCATACTACAAAGCACTTAGCAGAAAACGATCAGGGTGGCCAACAGTGAAATGAAATTCTTTTCCAGAGTTTTCCAGGGCATTTTCTGCCAAATTTCAGGGGTTTTCCTGCGTACGTTTGACTATGTTTTCGAAAAATATATTATCACATATAGATCTCCTGTCTGTACCCATCCACCTTTCATTCTGCGCTTTACTTGAGATTTTGTGTACGTTGATGAAAAAAGAGGTTGCTTACTACACGACAAATGATACGCCGTTTTTACCTCCCAATAGCCCCATAGATTCTCCCCCCTGCATTACAGGAATAAAAAATGCAATAGTACTGCAAGGCCAAAAATTGATGCACGTAAAATTTGCATCAGAACACAATTTTTAAGGGGTGGGGTGTAATTTCAGGGTTTTCCAGGGTATTTTTCTAGGGGCAAACAAAAACCAGGGTTTTTCAGGGTCTTCCAGGGTTTGTTGGCCACCCTGACGATACATTGTCAGTCAAAATCAAGTCCCGCTCCCATTAGGCGGAGCATTTAGCAGGGCAACAATATCTAAATACTGCGGCTCTAAAATATGCCATGCACCCACAGTCGATATTTTTTAACACTATTAAAAATAACAAGTAATAACGGCTATATACTATGCCGTCTCTGGTGTAGAAGACAAGGCCATAACGCGTCTACCAAGAACAGCACTTAAATTTACAGGGATGTACACTTCACTCTAAAAGACTTGAATTGATAGAAAAATTAGTCTTAAAAGAACATTGAGACTTAGCTAAATATGTCTCCTTTTTACTCTGGGCACAAGTGGCCTAATTCACAAGTGGCCTAATTGAAAAAAATCAACAAATAAAGCATACGACTTACTCATCTCTTTGTGGACATTCTCCAGTCGTTTCGTTATACTGTGTGCAATATTCATCAGGGCTATAATTGAAAATACCATCTTTCTTCCTTTTCGGCCTACGTCTTCGTTGATTCAGAAAGTGCCAATGGAAACAGGTGAATGGTCTATGCTGAGTGCATTTATGCTGAAGAAACAGCTGGCATTGCTCGACTCTAAACTCTTTCAAGTATCTGTCATGGACAAAAGAGTTAGGCTTACTAGTTAAAATAGGGATTCGAAATATCCCCAATAGTCGAAAAAGTCAATAAATATGATACTTCAAAAAAGGTAGATGAAATCAGTCGTAAAATGTTAAAACTTCAGGAGTAAAAATGACTGGTATTATGGGAAAATGATTAGAGCTGCCAACAGCAAAAAGATATTGAACACACGTCCGAAAATATCCTGAAAAAGTTCATCAATGGAGATGTTGCACTGACTCCTCCTTGGAGTAATAAAAGAGTATGAACAAAAATAACAATAAATATACAATAAAATAATTAAAACCACTAATAATTAGAAATATATAACAGCAACAAGGATAAATAACAAATAGCAACAATGTCTATGTTTAAACAGCGCAAGTGTCAACACTCTACGGCCTAGAGGCTATAACACAACCTAAAATCTAGGACGTTTAATCCATGCGTGTACACTAGGTTTTTCGCACCACTGTTCAGTTACTTTCCTTATCTGAAATCTGTCGTAAATCTAAGCTGAGTTTTACTAACATAGCACGGACAATCAATTCCACAACCACACAAGAAACAGCGAAACTGATGTTCCTACTTAAAATTGAAGTCAGGTGTGCTATTGTTGAAATCAACAATTAATTTGTGTGATAAAGAAAAATAACGCAATCGTAACTGGGATAAAATACAAATTATGACAGAAATAAAGCAGTAGGAATAATAGGGGGAGGGCTACTTATCTCCCAACAGTTTTGTTCTCGAGGAATTTCGAAAAAGTTGCACAAAAATGGTCTGCCTGTAGCGTAGATTCATAATATTCAAGAGATTTTCTTCCCTTCCTCAATAAGTGCCGCAGTGTCTGGCAGTGTATAAACTAATACTTCATGTGGCTACGACTACGAGCACTTCTAGGTTAAAGGCTTTTATTCGAGGACTTGACCTAAAAAGCGATAGTGCAATGGTCTGTATCTCTGACTACCAATGAGGAGTATCACTTTCGATACCACTCCGAAACCCTTTCAAAACAGCACACCAGCTTTCGAAACTATTGAGCAATGCTATAAGAAACTATAGTTGCAGGCTAACTTTGGTTGACAGTAAAAGGGAAAACAGGCATGCCGGGGGGGCTTCAGTCCCCCACTTTTTTCACTATTGTATGATATCATACAATAGATAGCCTACCCTATCTAGGGTAAGATGCATTCTAATATTAAAAAGGAGGATTTTCTTGCAATCTAAGGGCGCAACTTATAACAATTTTATGGGGTTCCACCCCTGACCCTTCCACACCCAATACGAGCACGTTTATTGTCCCCAGCCCCCTTACTTACAAATATGCTCTGGCGTCCCTGGAAAATTATAGTCTAGGAGATGGGTGTAGAAAGTGGGGGCCACAGGAGACAGGTGCCTCCTACTTATTCATAAATATGTATGGACAGTGCCCCTCTTCAGCTTAAATTATAAGGGTGCCATGAATACATATGCCCCACTTTTTAAATACTTCCTATTTCTAGGACGAAATTTCCAAGGGTGTTAAACCTCCACTACTTGCCACTTAGTTATCTAACCTTACAAACGCATCTTCTGCCAGTGCATAATAAAGTAGTGACTGATAAACAGAAAGTGCAGATTTTTTGGCCAACATGAAGCAACAATCACTCACATTATCTCCTCATTAGTTTGCAAACTCTTAATCTAAATGTAATGTGAACAAACTATTATTTTCCTCCATGATAATGTGTGTGTAAGACATGGTGGTACAGCAATCTCTGGGAAATACATTCAAGATCTCAAAAATGCTAATGGGCAATGCCAGCATTCCAAGGAAAAGGGCAACACGGCATATTTTAGACCGTATGCCAATACAGGCATTTTTTGTACCTGGTGAACTTCTCAGTCTATCAATGTAAGGCATTCTAAGTTAATCAGTGCTTATCAGCTCATTGGTATTTACACTGGAAATTACTCTATCCTATTTATCAATCTGAGAAATAACTCTGCACAGAAGTATTTATAAGTAATATACTATTTGCTTCATAATTTTAATAGAGGCCTAAGTTCAGATTCTGATACTTCTAAAATCAACTTATAAGAGAAAACTATTGCCATCTTTAGAGTGAAAGCATTATATTCCTTACCTACTAGTGTGCACACACAAACACACACAGAGACAAATAATATCTTGCTAGATAAACAATCTACAATCAACTTACAAGTATAAAAAAACAATAGTGGAGTACTAACTTGCTTCAATAACATAACATCACTGATTGGTATATGCACATGAAAAAAATACTTCACTATTGAATTGAACTTTTGCATGGATAAATTCAATCAATCAATACAAAAGAATTAGTTAGCATGTGTTTGTGCGTGTGTGTGTGCATGCCCTCACATGCAGGCATGCCTTTGTGTAAGGATCACATCATGAGTATTGAGGGATGTAAACAGAAAGATTCCTTTGATGGGCCATTTGCTACCATTGTGATGATGTTATTAATTATCATAACTTTAATTGTCATGCAACCTTGGGAAATCCCCACTAGTTGTAGCTAAAAAAAGTTGCCAGGCTCAGTTCTGTGCCACAGCCATGCTGTCATAGATGCTTAAGTAGTTGACCTTGGGAAATCCCCACTAGTTGTAGCTAAAAAAAGTTGCCAGGCTCAGTTCTGTGCCACAGCCATGCTGTCATAGATGCTTAAGTAGTTGAAGTACATTCTTAAACTAAAGTAGTTGCCAGGCTCAATCAAACAGTATCAAACAGAATTTAATTGAGACATATAGCAGTTTGCTAAAAATTACATATATATACATATATATATATATAAAATATATATAATATATATATATAATATATATATATGTATATATATATAATATATATATGTATGTATATTTATAATATAGCTATATATATATATATATATATATACATATATAAATATATATAAATAAATATATTTATATATGCATATTTAAAATATAACTATATATATATATATATGTATATTATATACATATATATATATATATGTATATTTATAATATAGTTATATATTTATATATAAAACTACATTATATATATAACTACATTATAAATATATATATATATTACTTTCATTATTCGAATTTTTTCTATATTTAAACGGTGGTTAAATATATTCTTTAATATCCCCTGATGAGTGGGCAACCACGAAACAGGCTTGTAGGGATGAAATGGTAGTTTAGTTTGCCGTTTTCATTTAGTACTGTATATATATATATATATATATATATATATATATATATATATATATATATATATATATAGACACTTGCTTATATTTGCATTGAATAATTATTCAGAAAAAAAGCATGTCAGAGTAAACACCTCTCCCTGCAAATCATTGATTTTATGATTGCTGAGAAGTGAGGAGAAAAATAGCTTTGGAAATGAAGCGGTTTTTCACTGCGCAATATAGCATAAATGATGTAATATACAGTTTTTCACTACCAAATGTTGTGCATAGTTTGATTTCATCTCAAAATTCATATAAGCCACAGATGGTTGCTGTATAGATCAAATTCAATTATAATAAAATGTTATGTTACATCATTGAATACCATATTCAGCTATCTACTCTTAGGTGTTTAATACACAGAAAAAACGAATCAATGTGAGGTCTTATTACCCAGGGGGAGGAACTTTCCTGATAGTAAGTCTGCCATGCATTTAGGAGTAAAACACCATGTTATACTTGCATTCATGCATCTTGGTCAAATATCTTCTAGGGCACTGTTTTACACAAAACATAAATAAAAGTTATTAGATTGTGTAACCAAATAAAGGTTAGGGTCTACAAACTACATTATGACACATAACTGACATGGGTCTTTGACACTCCAGCATACTAAAATTAATGAACAAGGAGGTCCTAATAAGCTCTAGGGGGTAGGAGAATCTTGAAAAATTAATAAACATCCCACGCTTGTTGTAAGCACTCAAAAGTATGGTGTATTCCGTTTCCAAAGCTATTTCACTAAAATGTCTGAAGCCATATAATTCCACTGCAAAGAAAGCTAATTTCTAACATTTTTTATGATATTCAATAACTATAAATTTCATATAGAGGAAAGCATCAATTTATAGGGTACTTAACCTCACAGTAGCAAGAACAATGATCGAAACTATAGAGAACTAGCAAGAGTCTATCTGAACAACACAATTCTAACTTTTTCTAATGAAGAAGACTTTTAGAAGGCAAGTGAAATGTTTTCAATCTGAATCAAAGGTCCTGATTAAGACTGCTGACTATCAAATATCACTAAATCTTCTCTGCAATATAAAAGATATCACAGTAGAACATTAAAAAAATAGTGAAGGATATGAAGTATTTACTTTGATGTTGGAATAATGAAATGAGACTAAAACAAAGTTCTGAATGTGAAATTTCTACATAATGTGAAGTTTCTACATAATGTGAAGCTTCTGCATAACTAGCTTGAACATGAGATGTCTCTGTAACTTAGTGTAAATAAGTCAAGGTCCTTTTTATGGGAAGTGCCTCTTATACTAGCAATAATAGAAACTGTAGAAATAATAGTCCTTAATAAAGCAGCAAAGCACTTGAAAAATATCGAACACTGATTGCCCTTTTGGTGTTGCCCTCAGACAACAATGTAATATAACTATGCTATTCTCCATTAGACATTTGGATTGCTTCCTAAGCTAACTGGGGTGCTCTAAATTAGGGGTCACCAATCTTTTTGGGCTTTGAGCCTAAAATCAATAAATACTATCTTAGCTGGGGTTAATTAGTTTTGGGGCTGCTGTAGCAAAGGCGATATTGGCAGACTAAACAACTACAAAATATAAAAAAATAACAGGGCTTTGTAAAAATAGTGTAGTACTTTAAATACATATGCACTCTTCCCACAAGCTCTGGGGCCAGATAGGGTGGTAGCTGGGCTTAGAGGTTGGTTGCCACTGCTCTAAAAGTACTAATTTTCTCTAAATGCTTCACAACAATCATGGTAAAGCTTCTGGATGCAGGAAAGTAATGGTGATGGTTATGTGAATGAGTGAGTGATCATGTGGCTGAGGGGAATTACATTGCTTAAAACAGAATAGAGAAAGAAAGAAAAACCAATAACATACATATGAACACGTATGCATCAAGAGCTTTATTGAAATTAAGGTAAAACAATCCCTCAGATCAAAACATATCAAGCTACAAAATGAAGCAATGATTTTCATAAGTGCTCTAAGTAGTCAAGAAATAGGTATGAAACTTATATGAACTGTACACAAGGAAGCATTTATAAAAACTACAACATTTTGCAGTAATTTCTAGCCTTTGAAGGATGGTTAGGATGTAACAAAGTTCTTTGAAGGAAGGGTAGGGTGGCAGGTATAACTTCTCATATACAATTCAGGACAACTGATGAGAGGAGTTTGTTGATATACGCAAAATAAAATACTGGCAAACTTCAAAACATATTGTCAAGTAAACCCATACTTGACAGAACTATCACAGCATAGTGCAATTGGGAAACTTCAGTAACTACAACATTGCACATGATTATTTTACATTTACTATCGTTTCTCCATTCTATCGCTCTGCATTGTGAAGAATGAAACACGACTAACTTTAAGTAAATAACACGCATTACAAATTTGGTTAGCTAAACAGAGTACAAGGCAAACGGTCTATCAAAAAGTATTTGAATTCTGGTAAATGGACATAGTTGAGAAAAAAAGATAGTGGACCAAAACATCTAACAACCAAACTTTTCGAACAGACACTGAGTGCAAAAGCTCCGAGAAAAAGCTTCGAGAAAGGAGAAGTAATTTGCCAATAATATCAGACATTGAATAATCCTATTTCCGTGCGGTTTTGAACTGAAATTGAAATCATAACTAACACCAAAAATGCTTTCAATGACTTCTAACAGGTATCGATCTATCTAGCTACTACGTCTACGACAAAACAAGTACTTTCAGCCAGCAGGTAAAGCGCCATTGAGATCTGGTGATGCAAATGCCATCAAAACAAAATCACTGCAAAAGCATAATTTATAGAGGCTTTAATGCGATAAATTAAAGCTAGATGCTTCTTACGTGTAGTGGAAAGGCTTCTCAGTTTGTGGAAGATTCAGATCTCCAGTACTTCTACGTGCGGAGAAAGCAGCATTATTTGCTTCTTCGCTGAGAAAACCACTGTTTTGGTAACTCTCCGCCATTACTTTCCCGACATGGTGTCTTCGCAGAAGTTCTGCGGCCAAAAGTATGATGCATTCTGGGATACACCCGCCAGAACCGCGCAATGCATCGACTTAATCCTATTGTTCAAAGTTGGAAATACTGGCTTGCCATTGGCTGGCTTTTGTCTAATGACAACAGTACGCTTTGTTTTTCGAACTTGTTGTGTCTAAAAATGCCTACACCTACAAACTTCCTAGGACTGCGCTAACGCCCCCTTATTTAGGAATTCAAAAACATTCAGGAATGGACTTGAAAACAATGCAGATTCTCGGAACCACGAATGGTACACTAACGTCAACTCATCATGAACCGATTTCAAAATGTTTTCATCATTTATATTCCGTGGAAACGGTACAAAATACAAATATCAGAGGTTGAGGAGAAAAGAAAGTAGACAAAAAATGGGAGTTGAAAGACAGTCATGTTTCTTTATTTTTCAGCTTACAACTTATATACAGTTCGTATAAGTGTCAAAATGTGCGTATTTTAATTGCTGTAATATAATATCTTCAAATGAGGAGAGTATTACTTCTTTAGTTTGTAATTCAATGGACACTGAAGGCATAATCCTTGGCGGCTCAATACAGCTATAGAGGTCAACTTCAGTCATTCATTTTCAAGGTAAATAAAGTTCTGTCAAGCTTCGTTTGCCTAGGAAATTTTATTTCAAAACAAAGGGGAGCACTTTGCAAAAGAAACTGTACATTCTAGCTACATAGCTGTGGGTGATTGCTCATAAGCAGAAGACCAAACTTTCAAAAGCAATAGGCCTAAACGCTTGATATAATCGTGCTGGGGCAGATTCTAATGGCTTGCGTTGAGTGGCTTGATCACTACAAACGAATTATCTGTTTTTACATCAAACGGTAATCAGGCTGGCCATTAAATTGTGCAAATACAATAAAGATGCTGCAAAATAACACATATTATAAAAAGCATTTAAATACTGATCAAAAAACTTTCTAGAACTTCTGTTTCCAACAATGTAGCACAAGCAAGAGTCTTTGTATAATACTAACAAATATGATCTCACAAACTCAGTTGTATACTACATTACATGTCTTTTAACAAAATTCTGATACAAATAAAAAGCTTCAAGTTCAACTAGTGGCATAAACGACGTAGATTCCTGATCCAGTGAGGTGTGTTCGAACCACCAGGAGCTCTACCCATTCACACCATTTCAAAGTTACACTACCTAATCCACGAACTCTAGCTCACAAATCATCTTTCATTCCTAGAACTTCTGAGCTGTGATACTCATTGCTACCCACTACTTTCCCTGAACCCTACAATTTGTCATCTTTTAAATCTAACATCAACAAACTTGATCTTATCTCCCTCTCTACTTAAACTTCCCCATTTTCTCAGTTTCTTTTTTGTCAGGGCTTTGTTATAGGCCTTACGGCCTTTCCCCTACATTACTTACTAAAAAAACAAGATTGGGATTATAACAACTCCTAAGGCCCCCGGGCTTTTGAAGTCCTGATGGGCCCCTTAAAAGGTTTTGACGAGAATTTTTTTGCATTGTTTGGAGGAACAATTAGGATGGGCGCCAATCCTGCTAAATTCCTAGGAGCCCTGAGCGTCTTTCTTATGCCACTGAGTTCAACAAGTTCTTTAATGAAAATATACTCTCGGAAGCCAAATAGACAAGTGGTCCAATAACTGAGGGGGTTGGGACTGTACTTAACAACTAATAAGCGACTTATTTAACGAGGTACGGAGAAGACTTGGTAATTGTGTGTTATATCAAGAAGGCAACTATTACTTCATTAAAGCAAATTTTAAAATATGTTTGGGTAGTTCTCTTCGAAAAATGAACATAACGCAATGGTATCATTTTAAGCAACCACCAATACGTAAAGCGCGTCTCCTGCTAATAGTAATAAACGAGGGGATACTAATAGGGTACCAGGGGTGGGATATGTCCAAAATTCACTAGCAGCGACCTCATCTACAAAACCCCGAGAGTATAGCAAAGAAATAAACTAATGTGCCTGATGCAAAGTGCAGTATGCTTCTAGGAATGTCCTGTGTTTGAATGCAAATGACTCTGAAGGACTCTCTGAGAATGCAAACGACAAAAACTTTCAAGATGGGAGCCAATCACATACTACGTCACATTAATTTTGGTATTTCTAGACACACACCCACCTCCTGTCATACTTTGTCACCAATTGAAAACTACCGCCCATCCCTAATGTGCGAAGTCACATTATGAATTTAAATAGGACGTATTTTTGTGTTTGAAATAATGTGTCCATGAAGCTTTTTGAATTAATGAAAATGGTGAAAATGAACAAGTGAAAGTGGTCAAAATGACATCAAAATAAGATTGTCAGATTATTTTTAGACGTGCAACCTAGTTTGCTCCAAAAAAGATTTGCTATTTTGAGGCCAAATTTGCTACATATCGAGATGTTTAAAAATGTGACATCACAATTCAAAATGACTCACCCATCCTTCGTCATACTTTGTCACAAAATCAATAGGCCCCACCCCCTTACGTGACGTAATACGTGAATGGGCCTATGGTTACAGATAAGACCGCGTTGGACTTTACTGGGGTATACTGATAATAGGTGCAAAACTTCAAACTCTTTTTTATATATTATATTAAATAATAGTTTAATCTTCACATCTTTTATTCATCATTATCATCACTGGCATCTTCATTTTCCTCTTCCTCTGATTCGTCTTCACTGAAAATCGACGTGTCACCTCCTTGAGACTTTGCGGCTTCCCTCAGTTCTTCTTCTCTCTCCTTCTTCTTCTTCTTCGCCATGGCATACAACATCCTCTGTGAATTCGTAACTGTCATCTTCTTCATTTTCTTGTCAAGAAGTTGAAGAGTATCAAGCAACTCGTTCTCATACGTAAACTCATCTGAACCAACTAACATGGTGAGCACATTCTTCTTCTTCTCATTGGCGCTTGCAGGCTCAAACCAAATATTTTGACGTACCTTGGGCACAAAAACAGCACCATTAGAGTACAAATCATGCAGTTGTTTAATTTTCATTTCAAATACCGTAAATTCTCTTTTAGCTCCCTCTCCAACAAGCCCCCTTTTTGGACCAAGAAATTTATTAAGCCTGCCAGCCTCCCTAAAAAATATTGAATACTACCAAGCGTAAGAAAGCTTCATAGAAGTACGCAAACTAAGCTAGATCACGCTTTGAAAGCAATAGTTCTCAACCTATCAAGAATGAAAGTCATTCATTGACTTACTGGGGATAGAAATGCTCTACAGTACATCAAAGCTTACTACACAATTGTTCAATTCTGTATGTTCTGCTGTGAATTAACGACGTATAAACTAAACAATATGAGTATAGTTCTCTATTTTCAAACAGCAAATATTTAGTTGGCAATCAAAAATTTTCAAGAAATGTATTCAGTCCCCTCTCCAACAAGCGCCCCCTCTAGAGTGCTTGAAATTAAATGAAATTGATATTACAGGAGGGTAGCCCTTCAGTAGTGCTGGTCTACAAGGGGCCCTGCATATCATACCGTATATTCTCTATTTCGCCCCCCGGGGGGCTTTCTGATTTCAAGTACTCTAGAGGGGGGTGATTGGACTGGGGGTTTTTTGAGAGATGGAGGCTAAATAGTGAATTTACGGTATATTACAAAATAAATATACAATACTTAAAATCAGTGAAAGTAAATCTAGAACGATGCTAAAAGCAGTATCAAATATCATTCTTAACCCTAAACTTTCTAAAATTCTAAAAATACTCCTAGTAACTAAAATAGATATTAACAACAAAAGAAACTTCAGAATGATTAAATAAACAATAATAATATTTTTGAGACTTCTGATATCGATATAATACTTAAGAATATCAATAAAAATCTCACTACAATTAGGTAGCTTGCATTTGGCAGGCTTGGAAAAAAATTACACCATAGAAAAAATGATGAAGATTATAATAATAATAATAATAAATACAAATGTTTATACAGGTGTGGCCAGGGATGACTTGCAGGTGGGCTCAGGGGGGCGGAGCTCCCCTTGTTAACCCTTTCTGTGGCAATGTAGCAGATCTGCTACTATAAGATCAGGGAGCCATCTTGGTCTGGCCTTGCTTCCAAAACATGTTTTACCCATCATGCCTTGTCAGTTGTAGCTTGACTAGCGTGTTTGCATGTGAAGTTCAGGTAGATACTCCGAAACAAGCAGTTGGTTTTGTGCATAAGTTTGTCCTCAATCAGGTTTGTTGTGTTTTGATTTCGTTGCTATGTTTG
>OLMO02000286.1:15105993-15118432 GCA_900291935.2 Cassiopea xamachana | reverse complement strand
TATATATATTCATACATATATATATATATATATATATATATATATTCATATATATATATATATATATAAGAAATCAGATGCAAAAAGACGACAATAGTATAAGACTTTGTCTTTGATTTCTGCTATAATTGGTTTCAATAATTTTGGAGGACATATATGGAGTTCTTTGTACTGCAACAGAGCTTAACAGCCAAGAAATGTGCTGCACAGAGCCAAATAAACAACAATTTTGAAAGCTGACTCTTTCATATTTCTCACATTCCCCAAAACTATGCAAATCGACTGTATAAAAAGTCCTAAAGCCAACCAAACGCTAGTTGTCGACTCGCACAAGTTCAAAAACAAAATAAATAAACCAGACATACCTTTTGAAGTTCGTCGCCAGTAAATGATCTTACACTCGTGCCATACCCAACAGCAAACGGATTCATGTTGCTGTAGCCAATGAACAAACACAACATTACAAACAATAAGTGGATGACAATTTCACGGATGATCGCTTTCATCTTCTTCTCCTTGAGCCGAAGTTGTCTAGACTCTTCCAGTTTCTGCTCATCTGGTAATTTGAAAAGGGCTGCTTTTGTCAAGTCCTGTTCTTCCTCCTCTTCTTCTTCACTTTCGTACTCATCAAGTTCCTCACCATCTTCACCAATCTTCTTCTTCCTCTTCTTTGTGCGAGATTTATCGCCTTTTGCTCCTGCTTTGGATCCACCTTCTTCTTCACTAGCAGCTTTTGGATCCTTGATAATCATCGCTACCAAAACCGACAGAGCGAGCACCTGAAGATGAATAAACAGTTCTAATGATACATCAGTTACTCTTTTGTGCTTAATTGTAAGAGGGTCCAAAAAGCTGAGGGCTGGTAATGTTTTTAAGTCTTTCAAGTCTTTCAGAAATCAGAATTGCAATTTACAGAGTTCTCAGTTTCTGTAGCTTTAGACAACTTGACGCCTGCTGCTAGTGGAGTAGTAACTGATTTGCAGGATCCCATCTTAAATCGCTCCAAAACATTTTCAACATAGTTATACTGACTTAAAAACATTGTTCGTTTTGTCACCTTGAATTAAGGAAAGTCGAGTTTTAAACTGAAAAATATAATAATACAACATTTAATAGTAATAGCTATCACACAATAAAAAGGAACTGACCTATTTTGCAATATTCACCAGCTTACTATCTCTGGTATATATATAAATGCAATGGACACGAATGTACTATGAAATTTGCTTGTTTGGAAGCCATGATTTGAGCGTAATCAAAATAGAATTATAGCTGAAGCGACAATCCATTTCATTGAAGCAACAAAGCGTCTGGATTGATTGATATGAATGTAAACAGCAGCGACCCCGTGCCAGTGGTGTCGTGGAGGGGGGCTCAGGGGGCTGAGCTTCCCTTCTAACAATTATCAATGATATTTTGGGGGGGCGAGCCCCCTTCAACGAACAGGTTTTCAGCTGCATAAGTTCTTAACTATGTGCATTCGCCAAAGGATAGGAAAAGAAAGGCACGCTCCATACAATCAAAGAAGAATGCTACGGCCCTATGTTGGCTTTAACCTTCCATCTATATTTTCAAATTCACAGTAGTAACAAGAGCATAAGTTCCATAAATGCAAAAATAGGCGTGGTCTAAGGTGTGGTCCATATATCTCCTACAACAAAGCCCCCTTGTTGCAGTTTTAGGACGACTCCACTGCCCCCTTCATATTGGTTTTGTATCTTCTTCAGGCTAGTTTGGTGCCAAATAACAAACAAATCCAACGGTGCTCTTCGCCAGAATGATTTCAAGAGACAGAGCTTCTTTTGCATAGTTTGGCACCAAGCTAGTTTGAACTTATAATTTTTCATGGTTAAAGAATTTCAAGTGCCATTCAATGTGGGGACTAGATGACTTTGTGTCATTTCCTGCTTTTGATGGCGCAGTAGACTGTATATGTTGCAAATTTGTGTTTTTAGTTTAATGTTAATGGCGATAAAAAAAAAGCAAAACGCGTCAAGTAAGGGACCGGTCATTAATTTCTGCAGGGGGTGGAAAACACCTCTATGGGGGGGACAAAATTATAAAATAATATCTTGCACCCCTTCCCCGCGAGAAATTAATGACATATCCCTTACTGCTGCACCGAATATCAAACTTTTGCAAACCTTAACAGGCTGAATAAGAAGAACGGACTGCCAGAAGGAGAGCATCATCGACTTCATCCAATTGTCAGATTTCTCCTTTCCAAACTGGAACCCATACAAAATGACGAAAAATGCAGCAGTACCGGACGTAACGAAGATTATTGTATACGCAATGTAGATAACCCAATGAGGCAAGAAGGTCTTTGACTTTTGCTTTTTCTTCCCTTTCTTTGATGTAGCTCCTTCATCCTCCTCGTCATCATTACCCGGCATGCAGAGCATTTTGATGAAATTCGCGCGCTTTTTTGACTTCTCCCTTTCCAGCTCCTCCGTATCTGGTTCCATTGGGCCTTGGTCGTTCATTTCCACATCAATGTTCGCATGCTTGTCTCCTTCGTACAGTTCAATCTTCGACGCACTCACCTGGATTTGAGTCAACAACAATAAGAAATAAGTCACCTACCAAGCAGTATTGTCGTTGGGCATTTTGCTGACGCCAAGGCCACCACGTTATAACATTTGAAATAAAATCATGGCATTAGGCCTTGACACACTACGCTACAGGAGAACATACCGTAAAATCCATAATACAAGCTCTTCCGAATATATGCCCCCTGTAAACTAACCCAAATATCCTTCCGAATATAAGTCCCCCAAATATAAACCCAGGGTTTACATTTGAGACTGTGTGTATAGTCTAGATCAGTGGTTCCCAACCTTTTTTATATCGCGGCACGCGATTGAGCTCTTTAAATATTTGCGGCACACCTATCACAAAACATGAAAATCTTCTACTCGATATACTAAGTTTCGACATGCTAACTTTTAACTGTCTATTGGAAATTGCAATCACTTAAAATAAATTCAAAAAATGAAATCTCTTCGCAGCACACCAATAATCACTCCGTGGCACACTAATGTGCCGCGGCACGGTGGTATAGAATCACTGGCTTAGATAATGAATGAACATGGACAAAGCATATAAAGAAGAGCCTCTGCATGCACTTTGGTCCATTTATGAAGCATTATGTATTAAATACTGTCATGGTAAATGTTGTCAACACAAGTCACCTGTTAACCAAAACGACCCTCAGAATATAAGGCCCTCCGAATATAAGCCCTTCCGAATATAAGCCCCCCCCGAATAAAAGCCCACCAAAAATGCTTAGGAGCCTCAATAAGTCCAGGTGCTTTATTCGGAATTTTACCTCAATTTAGTATTTCAAACGCATAAAATTTTAATATTTTTGTAATGCAAGATAGGTCAATAAAAATCCATAATTCTACCTACAGATTTCATTGGTTTTAGAAAATAATTTGGTAATAGCAAGATACAGAAGGTATGTATAAAGAGATTAACAAAGCACTCAAATCCGCAGAGATAAATAAACTATGGGTGACTTACATCAATGCGACTTGAGCCAATAGCAGCCTCTTCGTCTTCTTCATCCTCAGTTTTATACTTTTCTCCCTCTTTCTTCTTTTTGTCTTCTTTCGGCTTGGCTTTTTGGAATAATGTTGCTATGATAAGATTAACAGGAATGACAACTAAACTACTCGTGAAACCAATCCGGATCTGCTCAATAGAAATAGTTATGGGTCCGAGGTGGAGCGAATCCGAGGCTTGCGATGTCGTACTACTTGTGCTGCCATCAGCAGATGTTGTTGCTGGTGCTGGATCTTTGTAGAACATTGCATTTGCAAGCATTGACGTCAGAAGCAAGGTTAAGCAACATCCTAGTCTCTGACAGCGAGTGAAGTGGCTCCTAGGAGGGCGCGTGAAGACTGAGAACCAGATGTGGCCATCATAGAGGTTCTTCCGGGCTGTCTGAGCAAACAAGAAGTCAAACTGGACTAAGTCGTCTTTTGTGGCAACCTCGAGTTTGCGTTTGATTTTCCCATCATCCTCCTCCACAGCTAGCCAACGGTTGCAAACAAAAATGAACTTCTTGTCAGTTCGTGTGTCTCGGATCTGTAAATTTGTAAAATGTTGAATTTGAGAATGCGGTCAATAATTCATTAGACACCTAACTTCGCACTGTATGTAAAGCTGGGTTTGGATGTAATGAGCTGGAATCTAGAATTTGCTATTAATACAATCCCATGATCCTCACAATCATCATATTGATAATCACAATTAGTCAAAAACTT
Source organism: Cassiopea xamachana (assembly GCA_900291935.2). NCBI lineage: Eukaryota > Metazoa > Cnidaria > Scyphozoa > Rhizostomeae > Cassiopeidae > Cassiopea > Cassiopea xamachana. Next base: position 15,114,158 of record OLMO02000286.1, on the reverse strand, counting down.
CATATATAATATCTCGTTAAATATTACAAGTGCAAATCTCACTAAAAAGGCAATCTGTACTTGGCTGGCTTACAAAAAACAATAATAAACATAATAATAATAAAAAAAGAGCTATAGTTTATACAATGTTGTGTCAGTAAGAGAGGAGTTAATAATAATGGTCATCATCATCATCACCATCATCATCATCAATCATCATCATCATCATCATCATCATTATCATCATCATCATCATCATCATCATCATCATCATCATCATCATCATCATCATCATCACCACCATGTATTTAGCGTAGTCTGCATTTAATAGGAGACTTGGCTAACCAAATTTAGTTAATGCCAAATCAACTCTATGCGATCAACTAAACATTAAATCATGTTCATAAACATTGATTTACCTGAACTTGCATGCAATACCACCCGGGAGAGTTCCCTTCATTGTTGTGCCAGATCTCAATGTCCTTGATGACACCGAGGCTGAAGGGGGTTGATAGCAAGAACGAGTCTGTTTCACTTTTATTAAAACACTTCCTGTTCGGGTTCTTCAATTTTCGTGGTGACGTTTCACCAAGTGCGCCATTAAGAATAATAAACACATCGGCGGTTGTACCAGCACCACGCACGAAACCAGTCTGGACACCGATTTCATATAGGTAAGCATCGCTTGGGTGATTGTCTTCTAATGGAAATACTTCAATCTACGGTGAATTTAGCTTCAATCATCATGAATTCATGGTTAAATCAAAGCAATACGAAGTTAAAAATCACAGACGTAGGAACCGGGGAGAGGGGGGCATATGCCCCCTACTTTCCGCGAATTTGCAGGCAAAAAATTCCTTTGCAGCTCAAAAGACTGCTCTTTTCTGTGTGCGGGATGCCCCTAAATATATGCACCTCACTTTTTGAATAGTTCCTACGTCCCTGCCTAAAGTACTAGGGAACAACACTAAACTTTGCCTTGCAGTACACGTAAAGAATGTGATTGCAATCTGTGCAATCTACAAATTTATAACATTGATTTCTCATATACATTATGTATGTATAATCACTGTTATAAAGCCAGTCAGAAAGTAAGTTGTATTCAAAATCGTCTTCTCTGTTTCTGGGCAATTCCCACGTGACGAACGTGAAATCTAAAAAGAAAAATCTGAGGCAAATGCTAAAATGCTGGGGAAAACTAACTCTAAAATGTTATGAAATTGAGCCTAAAACTTTACAGATCAACTTTGCATCCAGTAAATTCTGTTCTTAGCATAAGATTCTAAAGTTGTGTGACGTAAGTGACATAGTACAAATTATATCATCCCAACGATATTTTGTTTCTTGAGATTCCTCTGGATTGCTAAGAGCTAATCACTAATGGGTTAGGATTTGGCTATGTTAATAGATAAAGTTTCAAAGTAACTTGACTAATTTAGCTAATTTCTCCGTTTTCTGAAAAAATGTAGCAAACTGTCTCGTGAGGTATGTGACAAAATGCATGACTGATGTAATTTTGTAAACAATCTCAATCAAACACAAAATTGTAAATTTCAAAAAACAGATGCCAGTTGTGGTGTTAACTTCCAATACATTGTAGTTTCATTAATACTCTGCTGACTTAACCTAATTCATGATCTTAGCTAGAGAGTTTTTTTACACTCCAGGTTGACTTTTCATGAGAATGATCCTTTTCTTTTCTCTGCACGTTGAAAAAGGGAAATTGGGCTACTAATTCACATCAAAATAAAGGATAAGGGGCAAAAGGTAACTTAATAAGCGAAATTGGGCCTATTTCTCATATCTACTCACATCCAATAGGATATCTACTCACATCCAATAGGATATCTACTCACATCCAATAGGATACAGTAAAAACTGCCAAAGAAGACAAACTGCGCTTAGGAAGATCGAAAATCATGAGAGCAGCAAACGACTGAAGTGGAGGTACATGGTAGGCAATGCTCTTAAAGAATATGACACGTAGGCAGAAAAATATTCACATCCTATGATAATAAAGTGGGAGTGAATCTAGTAAGGAGAGTTAGATGGACACACAGCAGTTACATATGAGTCAGGGGTAAGACAGAATAAGATTCGAAGCTATTTATACCTTTTCTAAAGGTAACTTAAGGGGAAAAGGTAATTTAACAAGGGAAACTGGGCCTATTTCTCATGTCTATTTATATCCAATAGCATAAGGAAAAGACTGCCAAAGTAAACAAACTGCACATAGGAAGACCGAAAATTATGAGAGCAGCAAACAACTGAAGTGGCGGTCCATGGTAGGCAATGTCCTCAGAGAATACGACGCTTATACAGAACAATATTCACATCCTATGCAGGGGTGATTTCTAGGGCGGGCTCAGGGGGGCGGAGCCCCCCTTGTTAAAATTTCTGCTCATGTTGGGGGGGCTCAGTCCCCCCTAAAACTCTTGCTTTGGCTTGGCTTTTCAGAGTTTATTGGCCTTGCTTCCAATGCGCTATGATCAACTGTGCACTGATATATGGTTATTGAGGCATTTCTTATTGTTGACTATACTATATCAGTGTTAAACTAAATTATCATGTTTCCATCTTTGGAGATATGGGCGTGGTTATAGCTGGGACACACCCAAACTATGGGCGTGGTTGTGCGTAGAGCCCCCCTTGTTAAAATTTTTAGAAATCACCACTGATCCTATGATAACAAAGTGGGAATTAATCTCGTAAGGAGAGTTAGATTAACACACAGTAGTTACATATGAGTCAGGAGTAAGACCGAGTAAGATTCGAAGCTATTTATAAGATCAAGTTAGCAAGGCTGAGTTCTTCGTCACAAAGGTAAGGAATTCGAATTCGCACCTTTTCTAAATCCTTCTTGTCTTTGTATCTGCAGTAAGCCAGAAGCAGAAAATACACTCCGATAATAGACAGGGTCGTTGCGAAGACAGTCGGATTTTCGCCGATATTGCTGAAACCAGCAAAAGCCTTTGCAAAATCAATCGTATTTGGCTTAGCAATGATGCCCCCTCCACCAAAGGAGGACAAGTGAGTGGTAGAACAGCTAGTGGAATTTGGTGTAGTATCCTCACGAATCTAAAAAGTCAAAAATAGCAGCTCTAAATGCAACTATCAATGTAATTCTAAACTCTAAGAACACACCTTCTTTTATAGAAATACGTGATTTCTTGTTGAGCCTCAATATTCTTGACTTTTCTCGGTTTTGAGTCTGACATTATTCTTATATCAATCTTATATATCAAAGGTGTAACAATATCAGAAACTCAAAAGAATTATATTCAAATCTTTATTGATGTTTTACTTCACCATAAAACAAAATTAAAGAGGAGCAGAATATTAAATATTATATCGATAGTGAAAAAGTTAATCTACAAGCAGCACTGTCACTCAAATACGGAACACGTTTAGGTCTTGATGAAACTTAGCCTTGCCTTATTCTTAAATTATTCTTAAATTGTCAGCGATTCTGAGCCTGAATACTCTTATAAACTTTATTATCATAAAAAAGTGTGTACTTAACGTAGCAGAGAATAAATTCAACAAAATGCTGTAGAAAGAAAGTTACACTTTTTTCTGAAAGTAATAAACAATACTTAACTGAGGATGTAAAGATGCATTAATTGAAATAAACAAACACTGTTGACTTACGTCTAGTCCTGCACTTGACCACTGATTGGATGTCTTGTTGAAAAACTTGCATGTTCCAGTGTACGAAAAGAACGTGTAATTAACTGGGGGCATGGTGAAGTTCCCAAAATTCCCAACGGATAGTGAGATATTTGACGCATTACGGGGACTGATCATCACGGCAACATAGTACCTGTAATAATAATGGTTTTTTAAACTTCATATTATATTCATAATTCTACATACAAATGTAAGTCTTACTATGTTCAGGTACCATATAAATGGCTACTTGTGGTTTACAAAGCACAATAAAAAGAAGAAAAAGATAATTTAAACAAAAAGCTAGACTGCTAATTAGTCTGGAATTGTCCAATCTTGTCCTCTTCGGCAAAATATATACAAGTGGAACTGGTGGTGATGGTGGATATCTTCCTTTGAATGTACAATACTTGCCAAAAGTCCCTGGGACACTTTCAAATAATTATGAAAAACTATAGTCTTCTCTGCATTTCAATTATTGCGCCTTCTACGCACCTCCCTTCCCCCTAAAACAATGTTGGTCTGTTCCTTCGACATTTGGCGTTATTATGCACGAAAAATTTTTCCGTTACCACATGTACTTCTCCCAAAAACCAACATTGTTTTGGGGGAAGGGGGGACGAATGTTTCATCCAGATTAAAAATATGCAAAGTGTCCCAGGACTTTTGGAGAATATTGTAGGTCAGTTGTAGGTCTTCTATTGCAAGGTCTTTGAGCATAGTAGTAAAGTCAACAGAATGTGAAGAAAATACCCGTAGCGTGCTTATAGAAAGGTTAGTGAATTTAACGTTGTCTTAATGATGCTCTAGTGTCCTGGTCAGGTCCTGATATTTCCTGTCTCTTCGAGCTATGTTACTAGTGAGATTAGTTCCATGACTAATAGCAAGCTCCAAAACATACAAACATTTATTATCGACTTCCAAAGTTGGTTTTTTGCATAGCTTTTGTACTAAACTAATTACTAAACTAATTAAGACCAACTATTTAGATCAGTATACTCTACAATGCAACGAAATTGTTAAAAGAAAAAAGAGAGAGAAAGAAGATTACACGTTATATATATAATGACTTCATTTACAAGAGAAGACAAAGTCGATACTCGATACGAAAGTTTTGGTACTGGAATTGTGAAAAAGTTTCAGTACTGGGTCAAAAAAACTGTCTTGTAAAAAAAGAATGCATATGGTTTTAAGGAGGTGACATCCTATGTATCAGGGGTGGCCGACCTGGGGCCACAGGCACGTCGGACCTGGCGAGGTTGTAGCCCTCCACTGTTTTGATAATGTATGCAGTCCATACCGGAAGAAATTGATGCACGAGCGTCAATTCGCACGTGCACCCTAGTTTGCACGAGTGATTCCTCATACTTATTTGGATTTGCACGTACGATCCAAAATTTGTGTATCCGCAAAAGAGAGTTTCTTGTTGCTGAAGCATGTCAAATATTTCATTTAGGACAAAAACAGGATAGAACAGAGTTATGAAAGCAAAAAGTGACAGTCACTAGTGTTGCAGTTGCGACAACATAGTTCCTATTTGGCATGTGCAATTGGACGGTTAAAAATGACGTTGGCACGGGCGATTTTTCGCTCGTGCTGGGGATCTTGCACGTGTGTGGACACTCGCACGTGCGATCGCACATGTCTCACAGCATGGACTGATGTATGATTTCATACAATAGATAGTCTATCATATCTAAGATAAGACGTATTTTGATACTCAAACAGGGACAGTGGGGCTTACCCTTCGCACTCAGCCCCCCTCACTCCAAAATATACTGCGGCCTTCCTGGGCCAAGCTTCTTTGCTAGTCAAAAAGAGTACACTAAGCATGCAAGAGAAATGTCAAGCTTTCGAATTATATACTGGGAAATAATTGATACTACATTGGATTAAAATACGTGTAAAGGTCTTTTTCTTCATATTTTGCGGCTCTCACACACCTGAATTGTATTGCATATGGCTCTCAAATCAAGGAATATTGTCCCGTGTAGAGTGTGGTCAAGCTTTATCATAGCATAGAGTGGTCTTGTAAAATTTCCTTTAAAAAGACACCGATGTAAATTGTTGTTGTTGTTGTTGTTGTTTACCATATTTTGAGTAGGCTATTATGTCTACTCTATTATGTCTAGCTTTTTCCAGCTAATTTTGATACATTGTGGGTGCAGCATGCAGACATGGGACTCCCAGGTTTGAGGTAGCGTCCACACTAATTCGTTTTCGTATGAAAACGCATACATTTTGACGCATCTAAATGTATCTAAATGCATCTAAAATGCAAAAACGCATCTATTTGTATGCGTTTTCATACAAAAACGCATTAGTGTGGACGCTATCTGAGTGAGAACGGCGAGCATAGCTAGTTTGCGTAGAGTGTCCTCGCTGCTTGCAAGATCCCTAAAATGCGAGGATTTTGAGGCTACCAAATCCTGCTTTTATTTCCGCCATAGATAGTAAATATATCGCAAATATATCGTAAATATATCGTAAAGACTCGATTACGCCCCCAGGGGCTTATCTGTCACAAATGATTTTTAGGGTGGGGGCTTATTGGAATGGGGCTTTAACGAGGGGAGGGCTTACTTCAATCTACACGTCCAGAGGTCTACCACACGGTAGAGAAAAGTGAAAGAATACCAGATTTTCTATACACGAAGCTGCTAAAAGGACAAAATACTCTGATGTATTCTGATTAAAATGTAAATAGAGATGGAATGAAGGAAGGAAAAGGTGCTAAGATAGTTGTTCACATTAAAATGTTGGCACAAATGAGCAGGCCAAAAGCTGAATTTTTTATTTTCGTTACTTTTGACTTGCATTAAGCTGAGTCAGACAGCGGCATAAAGGGATATTAAAGGGTGGAAGTTTATTTGTCAGAAAGCAACTTGAGGGTGAGGCTTATTCGAGGGGGGCTTAATCAAAGGAGGGGGCTTAATCGAGTCTCTATCAATAAGCATTTCAACCATAGTCTCATACAACAGCCAATGAATTTCCAAGCGGGGCAGCGGTTGTATGACGTTAACCAGCAAAATCGTCAACAAGAATGAGAGTGGGACTTACGTTCCTATGGCCGTTGAATTTAAATCTTTCTTCCCGTGCAAAAATACTCTAAACCTGTTTCTCTCCTCAATTTCCAACTCCTTTGCGGTTTTGTTTGTGCCGTCTGGGTGCGTTCTATTGACAACACGAGGCAGTGTGAAATTCCAGTCATTGTCATACAGCTTCGGCTTCACTCCTTTTTTGATGATGACAAAAAAGCAGCTTTCGTACATCTACAACAAATTTTTTTTCAGTTGCTCAATGATAACTTGATGTGAAAACTCGGTGGTCAATACAACTCAAAAGTATCGTAACGACTCGATCAAACCTCCGGAGACTTATTAGAAATGATATTTTTAAGGGGACCTATTAAATTTACACTTCCTTAGATCTACCACGAGGTGAAGAAGTGAAGTGAAAGAATATCGAACATCCTATGTAAGAAGCTCCTAGCATAACAAAATAATCTGACGTATTTTGATTCAATGTAAATAGCCATGGAATAAGCTCATATGGAGACAATCTGGGTTCAGTGTAACACAGTTCTCAAAGTTCAATAAAACACAGTTCTCTGTGTTCAGTATAACACAGTTCTCTGTGTTCAGTATAACACAGTTCTCAAAGTTCAATAAAACACAGTTCTCAAAGTTCAATAAAACACAGTTCTCTGTGTTCAGTATAACACAGTTCTCAAAGTTCAATAAAACACAGTTCTCTGGGTTCAGTATAACACAGTCCTCAAAGTTCAATAAAACGCAGTTCTCTGGGTTCAGTGTAACACAGTTCTCAAAGTTCAATAAAACACAGTTCTCTGGGTTCAGTATAACACAGTTCTCAAAGTTCAATAAAACACAGTTCTTTGGGTTCAGTATAACACAGTTCTCAAAGTTCAGTAAAACACAGTTCTCTGGGTTCAGTATAACACAGTTCTCAAAGTTCAAAAAAAACACAGTTCTCTGGGTTCAGTACAACACAGCTCTCAAAGTTCAGTAAAACACAGTTCTCTGGGTTCAGTATAACACAGTTCTCTGGGTTCAGTAAAACACAGTTCTCTGGGTTCAGTAAAACACAGTTCTCTGGGTTCAGTAAAACACAGTTCTCTGGGTTCAGTACAACACAGCTCAATTAAGAAATTCTCCTCCATACCAAATTTCTGTGTACCCTCTTTGTAATATTTGTCGTTATTTATCATCTGCTGCAGTTTGCTATCACAGCTTTACTGTATGTTTATTAAATCATTTACATGTTGTTGAATTTAAAATTAAAACTGAATTGAAGTTCAAAAGTAACGAAATAAAAAATGCAGCTATTGGTCTGCTCAACTGTCTTACGACTTTCTTCTCCGAAGGTGAGGGCTTAATTATCAGGAAGCAGCGAGAGGGGCTTTATACGAGGAGGGGGCTTAATTGAATCATACTGAATCCAGATAGTCTCCAAAGGTGCTTATTCGACGGTGAGGGCTAAATGGTAAGAAAGCA
>OLMO02000286.1:15083341-15105893 GCA_900291935.2 Cassiopea xamachana | reverse complement strand
AAGGTGCTTATTCGACGGTGAGGGCTAAATGGTCAGAAAGCAACTTGGGGGCTTTATACGAGGAGGGGGCTTAATTGAATCATACTGAATCCAGATAGTCTCCATAGGAGCTTATTCGAGTGGGGTAGATTAATTGTCAGAAAGCAGCTAGGAGTTGTTTTTATCTATACTCATAATTATTTACAAGGACAACAAAAAAGACGATACCACGGGGAGTAAGTTAATAATTAGCTACCCCCTGGCTAATAGCTAGGGGTGGGGGTTTATACGTGGATGGGGCTTAATCGAATCACTACGGTATCTTCTTACCTCAGTTTCGTTCTTTATCTCAGCGAAAATGGACGATTCATTGTCATTCTTCACGTCAATCACACTGACTGATACAAATATATGAGTGTAAGCGATAAGGTGAGCAGGACCGAAAGGGCTGGGAGCTTGTGGAATCGACACCGAAATTGGCTTTGATAGATTTTTAACTTCCATCCCTTTGCTACCAGAAGATAAATCCAAACTGATAACCATACTTGTAACTAGTGTTACCCCGCTCGATTTATTTGAGTACTTATCTGGACCTGCGCCAGCCTACAAGAGCAACATATCACATTTAATACAAGCAAATAACTTTATAGCAAAGCAGGTAGTACAAGAAGTCACGAAGCCAGCTTTCAAAAGACAGGGGGGGTCATCCAGGCCGTATGGGCGTGGCAGCCACACCTAAATATAAAGAGGGTGCTTATTGACACTCAGGAAAAGGAAGGAGTTTGGGGGTTCCGATCAGAAATTATTGTATCAGCACACCTTCCACGTTGGCTATGTTACTTATGTCTTTTGAAGTGCCATAAAAGCAGCAGCAGGGGTCTGGAGCAGTGGTGGTTTCTAGGGGGGCTCAGGGGGCGGAGCCCCCATTTAAAAATTTTTGTTCATTTTGGGGGGCTCAGCCCCCCAAATTTTTGCATCAATCTTGCTTTTCAAAGCGCATTGACCTTGCTTCCAATTCTTTTTATGGTATTGCTATGATGAATTTCCTCACTACTGTATGGCTATTGAGATCTTTGTAGATGTTGGCTGTATTGTATCACAATTAGACTAAACTATAATTTCTCCATCTTCAAAAATATGGGTGTGGCTGCAAACTGGCCACATCCACTTCCAGACATTTCACCTAGAGCCTCCCTTGCTAAAATTCTAAGAAATCACCCCTGGTCTGGAGTCTTGCTCCCAAAGAAAAATTTCACAATTACATTCCCTACGATGCCGGAGAATGCTCCGTTGCAAATGTAATTAGAAAGCTTCAATATATAATCTTTGATATCGAAAAGACAATAACAAGATACCAAATGATCAAGATTCAAAGTTACGGGCGGTCAGCGGCGGGCAAGATCGTTGAGTTGGAGGGGACACTGCCCCCTATGCCACCCCCTGGCTTCGTGGCTGAGCACAACTCTTTGGCACCAAATAATAGGAGCCCCCCGATAGCAAATTTCTAAAAATTTCAACATCCATTTCCAGTTACTAAAACCTCCCTTAACTAAGCAATTTTGAAGAAAATCTAACCCCTTATTTTATTTACACCCATCCCAACAAAACATATCGAAATTTTAAAAAGGATAAGTAAATAAAACGCATCGGTTTTGTGAACGTTAATCAATATTAACAAGTAAGGAAATAAAAAATACTAAACAAGATAGTAACAAGTACAAGTAAACACTTGCGGAGGTGCCCTAAATGTAGGAAATAACTAACTGGCATTAAAAACTTTTGGCATCAACTAATTTCAATAATTTGGGTCCCCATACTGTCTATTAAACATTGAACCCTCCCCCCAACTATTAACAACCTCCCCTTGTTACAGTGATCATGGAAAAATACCATATTGACGAATGATCAACTGATACGGACTTTTTGAAAATTTTTCCGACTTTTGACAAAATTTCATTAATTATCCCTGGCTTTTATCGTCAAAATCTAAATTTCCCCCCAGACTTTCCCGGAAAAATAACCTTTTCCACCTGGCCTGACGGGGGTCAAGATTCGGGTCTTCATTTCCGACAGCTGCTACTCCTAGCACGATGATAGCAAAACTTTTTACTAGGGACTGTGCACAAGAAAAATTTTCAAAATTGTTTTGGAATCGACCAAATTTTAAAGTGAAAGACAAAACATAGCAAAGGACAACCAAAAAATTGAAAACTACCGCGATGATCAGAATTGAAGTCTCCCTGACCTAAGGTACGACAATGCAGTTTTTCCCCTGAAATTCCCTGATTCTTCCAGAGCAAAGCGAAAAGAACCCCTTCCCCCTTGACTTTCCCTGACCGTACAAACCCTGTGAACGGTCAGTCAATGTTTTAATTAGACCGATGCTCCAATTTAACAAGCAGCGCACTCGAATATTCATCTACACACCCAGCAATCCCGGGATGAGCCCAAAATACGTAACTTGAATACTTACAACGGCTTGAAGTGCTGAACCCTTTTCTCCCAATTCTGAACTGTCCATATCAAAACCACCACCAGAATCAAGGGAAACGGCACCCTCTCCACCAACATCCATTCCCAAGCACTGCACGCTACTTTTCCCAGTCTTTTTAACAAAAGGCTTTTCTCCCGCTACCATGGTTGCTGCCACAGTTACGCCCAATTTCATTACTACTCCATCACTTTCTTTTGTATCACCACTGCCCTATATTAGCAGTGTATATAATCAGTATTTATCATATGATAGACAAATTGATAACAACAGGATAAGGACAGAATTTAATGTTACTCCAAAAGTGGAGGAGAAAAAAAGAAGCAAGATAAGGTGGCATGGACACGTTATGGACACGTTATGGACACGTTATCAGCGAACTTAACGAAAATGAGTTAAAACTAATAACTTATAAGTCCCTCAATGACCTCGCTCCACATTACCTTAGACAACTTCTAATTCGGAATTCTCAAAAATCTTGTCGAGCCCTAAGAAACACTGATAGGGATTTGAAGTTGCCACTGAAAAAAACTAATAATGGGCAAGAAGGATATTCTTTCAGAGGAGCAAAATCGTGGAATGGTCTCTCCGCTGGTGCTAAATGTGCACCATCTCTGGCATCTTTTAAGTCTTATTTGTAAATATTTGTTTTACATATCTAGTTATATACACTTTTTAATTTAGAGTTTTTAAAAATATGTACTTTCTTGAAAGATTTTAGCTTTTACTTTGTAAATAGACGGCCCCTTGCAAACCAGCTCAGCTGAATGGGCCACCGTCTGTAAAAAATTGAAATAATAATAATAATAATAAATAATAATGAGGATGAGAGAAGAGCGATTACCTATGAAATATCTGACATGGAGGCCTGAAAAGAAAAGAACTGTGGGACGGCCAAGAAAGAGATGGCTGGATGGTGTAAAGGAAGCAATAGGGAAGAGAGGCTCAAGCATCGACGAAGTGGAGGAATTTCGCTTATATAAAGATCGAGAGGCATGGATGACCTTCCTGAAAAGTGTGCCAGCTAACAGATAATCAATTTATCTACCAGGCGGATTGGTGAGAAAAAGCTGGGTTTTTACCATATTTTTCCAGAGGGGACTGTACAAACCCCCATGTACGAACCTCCAAAAATAGGAGCACTCAGGCTGTTTTCCTGAATTATGGGCCTTTTAAATAACATGTTTCGGCTGGATAAAAAATATGTTCGCACCGCAAGATGAAAAAACTCGGCCAGGGATAGTACAAATTACTCTAAACATGTTTCCAAGACTTTCTCTATTATAACTTCCTTTTTATCTAGCGCCTCCTTTACAGGCACTTAAAGGTGTGAGATACTTTTTTGAGACACCTGGTTGAGGTTGTTTTTGCTATTTGTTTTAATTTTAGCTTAATCGTTGAAGTTGTATTACAAGCCTTGACTATTAAAGGCAATCTTATTACTACTAAAAGACTATTGATGTTTTGAAGTATACCGAACGATATGAAAATATTGCAAATTTTGCCAATATGACAATATTGGGAGGTGTGATACCCCCCTAAGCCACTGTTAAATCCGTCTATGACTGTAGCCCTCTGTCCCTCTAGAAAAAACAATGTGCCAAACTGTTCGCGGTGATTCACTTCAGAGGAATAAAGAACAGAAAAGTAAGTTTTTCAATTGATGATGATGCCTCTAGCCAGAATCGAAACGTTCGTTTTAAGTTGCCGCCTAAGTTGCCGTATGAATACTGTTTAACTCGCATAGTTTTTCTTTTGTGAAGATAATGGCATTGTTAAGAGTTATACCGTTTACGTCACTGTGATGAAGTCTACGTCAACTTAAATTAAGCGCGGGAAATGTGAAGATGTCTCTTATTTTTGTCATCTGAGTGATTAAGAAAGCAAGACGTTGAAATTAAAGGGCAAAAACTAAAGGAATTCACTTACGCTCTCTGAGCCAATAAGTAGCACTGAAAATGCTGCATCAGCAACACCAACCACGATATCTTGAGGGACATCTGGTCCCATTTGGTCTGCACACTTTGCCATGGCTTTCATTGCTTGGGCCTAAAAATGAAAGATATAAAAAAACGCTGTTGTTGTTGTTGTTGTTCGTCATTTCAGTAACCCATAAAAATGTGAAGAATCAGTACCAAGGAGTACTGACCAAAAGAGTCTCTGAGCTCACCTAGCTGGAATTACAAAAAGCTGTCAAAAAGATTACCGTCTCTTCTTAAAAATAAATGTTGGAAGACTGGGCATCAAAAACTGCGGGAATACTGAAGCGCCGTTCCCAGGACATTTTTCATAAAAGCAGGAAAGTTTTTCAAAAATTCAAAACTTTCTGTCTTTGATTTGAAATTGAACTTTCTATCAATAAATGCCCTTTAAGCAACATCTGTTCTAGTTTTAAAGTTTTAAACTTTTTTAGTTCAGAGTTTTAGACTTTTTTAAAAGTTTCTTGCACGCAAATAGCCAGGTAGTTTACTAATAATTGAGGAAGCCCTCAGAAAAATCGCATGGTGAGGATAAAAAATACTTTGTGGCAGTTGTGCTATCTATAGTAGACGGATGCTGTTTTTCAACCTGTAAGGGCGCAAAAATACTTTGAATGATCTGCAGGAAATTTTTGTCACAAATGGACCGTTCCAAGGTCTTTTGACAATTTTAAGCCAACGTTGTCAAAATGAGATGAAATAAAATCATTTGACAATTGGAAACTTGCTGTACAAACCACTGTATTTTTCTCCTGGTTCTAAACGTTCAGAACCAGACTCAAAATATAGAGAACTGATAGGAACTGTCAGTATTGAGTTGCCTACATCTCAATCACTACTTTTCAGATCAAGCTGAAATTTGTTGACTGTAGCTATTTCAAATTGCTTATTCAGAATTTAACGCTGAAACTAAAATATTCTAAAAATACAATTTCATGACACCACACAAATGATCTCTACTAGATGAGATGAAGGAGGTTCTTGCTCTGCTAGTTCCTCCTTTACCAATAAAGCAGTCAAGATTGAGCTTTTTACGATCCACTGGCGTGAAATTCTCACAGTAAATTCTCTTTTACAAACATACCAAAATTGCTATTAGGAACAATAAGAATTTATCAGGGTATTCTCTAAGGATAGATGTCGTAACGATTTCGTATATAATGTCCTTCTAGGTTTCATCAAAAATGCAACGGCTGTTTCAATAATTGATAAGCAACCAAGTACTAGAAGGCTTACAATTTAAGAAACTTTTAGAACTACAATGAAAGACCTAGGAAACTTTAGACAAATAGCATATTGCAATCGTTAGCTGGTTCAACGTAAAGCTGTACCAAAACAATGTGAATATGACATTGCCTTAGAATTTAAGTCGTACTGACGCATTTTGTTTATTTAAGACAAATAGTTTGCTACAATCACGTTCTGTGTACGCTTTTACAGCAATTTCGTTCACTAAATTAAGAAACTTGTGAGACACTTTTAGAACGAAAATGTGGCCAAAAACTAAGAAACTTTCAGTACTAGGCCTTGAGCTAGGTTTCTTATTAAAAAAGTTTAATGGATGTGTCGATGAAAATTTACAATCCTGGCTATCCCCTTCTAATTTATCCTGCAATGCTACTCGTCATTGATATCATCCTTAAATTCATGACATTTTCTTTCTTTAAGGATTATAAAGGATCTTCAGGAGGCGTGGGAACCCTGCCCAATTAATCTTTCCCCGACCAAACTATGAAATAGCCCGGGGTGGCGTTAGGGGAGAGCTCGGGCTATAGCCCCCAGTCGGAAGGTGAAAAACTATTTATTCGGAGATTTTTCCATTTATAGTACCCTTTTAACCGTGTTTTAGCCACGTCGTCGGTAGAGTCAGCACCTCTGTCGGAAAATTCCTCGCACCACCCCTGGAAATAACTGATTCCCAAAACAGTTTTTGGACAAATATCTAGCTGATGACGACGCTGCAATTTCCGCATCCGTAGACGCTCGGTAGCGTCATTGACAGTCGGTAGCATCGTTTGATGACTACTTTTGCTTTCACATGAAGTACTGCAAAAGTAGGCACAAGCCTTTCGTGCGCTTATCCACTTATTCTCCTCTGGATTGCAAGCTGCTGTGCAAGAAAGCAAGACGGACAAATCAATATTCGATCTCGGGGAAAGTTTTTGACTTGGCAAATATCACATCTGGGTACGTATGCCTCACTGCATTGCGTAACTGCAGAAACTCAGTTAAAAACTTTATCATTTAAGCTAGGCCTACAAGAAAATAAAGTTTCCCTCAACGTTTGCAACATGTCCCCGAAGAATTTTAATCTTTGATCCCCTGATCTAAGATGCAAATTTTCATCTGAAAAGTTGATTTAATTGTCTTGAAAAAGTAGCGAAGAAATAGCATATATAGTAAATAGTATAAAAATAGTATATTAAGTATGAAAATAAATAACTACTTGCAGAAATATTCTGATAGAAAGCTGTGTAGCCAGTGAAGTTCACAGATTTCTTGTCTGTTTCCAAAGATGCTATGTCTTCATGCAAATTAGGAGAATAAGTAGCATGGAATCCAAAGGAGCATAAGTGCGCGAAAGGCTAGTGCCTGCTTTTGCAGTACTTCATATGAAAGTAAGCATAGTCACCAAAAGATGCTACCGACCATCAATGATGTTACCGACCGTGCACGGATTCGAAAATTGCAACGACGCTCATTCAACATACTCTTTGGCACCGAATAGTAATGGGTATAACAAGGAAGGGAGGGTTAGTATTTTTGCTAAAAAAGTATAAATTGGGGGCGTGTTAATAGCTGGGGGGGGTCAATATTCAATAGACATTAGGGGCACATAAACATTTCAAAATTATTGCAATTAGTTGTTAGCATTGTATAAGTATAAAGTATATAGTTTGTTTTGATTTCCTTACTTGTTATTATTTATTTGCGTTCATAAAGCCAATGTATTTTATTTACTGATCGTTTTAAAAATTTTGAGATCTTTGGGGTAGTGAAATGGGGGGTTGGATTTTTTAAAAATTGCTTACTTGGGGCAGAGTGTTTAATAAATGGAAATGGGTGGCAAGATTTTCAAAGAATCTGCAATCGGGGAGCCCCCTTACCATTCATTGCCAAAAAGTAATTCAGTTCACTACACCATTCCTGCCTACTACAGTAGTCCACTTCATGATTGGTCAATAAGATAACCAATCGGGTTCGTAGAACTAGTACGCATGATCATTGTACCTGTTTTTCTTTTGAGACTGCACCAGAGCTCATGCATGTCCCCATTGTTACTGATAACGCTAGGGCACCTTGGGGTGAATTCACTTCAACTGCAAGCATCATACCGACGACCGCACCAACAACCTGCAACAACAAAAATTAACGGTAATACCCCTATTATCATTACCCTATTATCATTATTATGAATTAAGAATGTCAGTTGATTTGCAAACCTTGATCTAAGATCGATTAGCGAACTTAACGAAAATGAGTTAAAACCAATAACATATCAATGGCCTCGCTCCAAATTACCTTAGACAACAACTAATTCGAAATTCTCAACAATCTTGTAGAACCCTAAGAAACACTGATAGAGATTTGAAGTTATAACTGAAAAAACTAATAATGGGCAAAAAGGATATTCTTTCAGAGGAGCAAAATCGTGGAATGGTCTCTCAGCTGGTGCTAAATGTGACCTTCTCTGGCATCTTTTAAGTCGTATTTGTAAATAGCTGTTTTACACATCTAGCTATATGCACTTTTTATTTAGACTTTTTAACAGTATGTACTTTTTTCTTTCTTTTTTGTAAGTTGTTGGCTTTTATTTTGTAAACAGATAGCCCCTTGCAAACCAGCTAAGCTGAATGGGCCACCGTCTTTAAAAAATTGAAATCATGAGGATGATTTCAGGTACTTTCGATCAAGCTGCCAAGAATCCTCCCGATATCTATGGCAGCAGGAAAATTCGTTACATGCATGCTAACAATGATATCCAGGACTTTTTCTACATTGCTTGAGCTTTTCGTAGAATGTGCCACATACTTGTAAGAACTATTTTTGTATTTCCTGCAACCTTGGCTCTCCAGGGATTAATTTGAGGGAATTTAGGACTCCCTTTCTTACTTTATTTATAGTAAGCTTACATATTGCTAAATGAAGGTAATTTAACGCCTACTGCAAAAACTAAAAGAAAGCATAAATATACAGTCTTCTTTTGTAAAAACCAGTAAAATTAAGGTTCAGGCTGTTCTTAATTTTCCCCAAATTTTGAAGCTGAATTGTTCTGAATTTGTTCTTAAATTAGAAGCGTGTAGGTCATTTAGAAATACATAGAAAGACCATATACAACACAACATTGGATGTTTTGATTGATTGAGAACCATATGTTACAACCAAGATGGTCTCTCTTGCATATTAATATTTTTAATTGAAAAACTTTTATGAACAATTATAAACAGACAATGATAGTACAGTACCTAGTTTCGCTAGTTTGATTTGAGAAAATCAGGGAAAAAAGTGTCATGGCTGTCAATTCTCCTCAGACAAACAGGAAAGAACGTTTCATGTCCATCTGTTAGTAGAAACATTCTGCATTGTTTTCCAAAAATACATTCCACAACCATGTTCTTAATTTAACTCTTACTTTGTTCTCAATTTTCCACCCAATTTCAGACTCGTGTTCTTATTTAATTGTTCGTATAAAAAAAGACTGTATATTACTACAGAACAATTTCGTAAAAGTTAAGACAAAAAGTTACATCATTGAGAAAGTACTAATCTATATATTAATTGTAAATAACACAAGTAGTTCTAGGGAAACCTACGCAGCACAGTGTCTGAATATACTAAATGGGCATTTTTCCAAACCAATCAAAGCATTTCGTGTTTGCATATTCTACAGGGAGCATTTCGTAGCCCCTGTTGAGAGTTACGAAATGCTTCGTTGAGGTTTTACCTACACGATTTTTTTTATCTTTTTGCCACTTTTTTCCACTGCGTGAATTTTACAGCGTTTATCTTTTCATTTAGTTTTTATTCTTTACTGTACTTATGACAACACTAGTATAGTGTCAAAATGTGTACTAGTAAATGGTACAATATAGTTTACTATTACCATGGATTGCACCTACTACAACTTGAGCAATTTCGCTACGTCAAAATAAGGTCAAAATCACCAAAAAATAAGGTTAATTTTTCCAATTATAAACGCCACTTTCTGGTCCCCCTAGTCAAAACTTGATATCATATTTCATAAAATAATAAAAGTTACAATGATACACTTCGCTAATTACAGGCAGTGTACTATTGGCTTGTCTGTCTTAATGATTTTTTTGAAACTTCATAGTATATCCATATTTCTACATACAAATGTAAGTCACACTATGTTTAGGAAGCATACAAAGGCCTCCTTGTGGTTTACAAAGCACGATAACAAAAGATAATTGTAACAAAAAGCTAGACTGCTAATTAGTCTGGATTTGTCCAATTATGTCCTCTTCGGTAAAATATATACAAGTGGACCTGGTGGCTGGTGGATATCTTCCTTTGAAGATAGGTCAGATGTCGGTCTTCTATAGAAACCTCTTTAGTAATAATAATGATAATTTTTTTGCGAAATTCTAATTGAATATATATATATATATTTATATATATATATATATATATAGATATATATATATATATATATGTGTGTGTGTGTGTGTGTGTGTGTGTATATATATATATATATATATATATATATATATATATATATATATATATATATATATATATATATATATATATATATATATATATATATATATATATATATATATTACGAATTACAACAATATACCTCTCAACTACATGGCAGTGTAAAGTTGGCGTGCTTACAAAGAACATACAAGAGCACAACATAAAATTAAAAATAATAATAATAAGATTATTTACAGTAGGCTGTAATGTAACTAATTACAGGAACTAATTTAGGCCTACTTTGCAACGAAATAAGTACAAAAAACATAAAACATAATACTACTACAAGTAAAAGACCAAAGTTAAAATCTAAATACGAAATGCAGAAATATGAAGTATTAAATTAATGAGTATTAATATTATTATCACCAAATTAATGAATGCTAGAGGATGTGGAGGAGACGAGGTAATTTATAAAAAGAATGAATAGCGTAGGAGAGATAACAGATCCCTGAGGTTAATCGCTATTGATTACGTGGGAGTAGAACTTTGAATGATTGGAATTTTAGTGCAGACTGAGTATGAAAGCAATGAGAATAAGGGAAAACTTACTTCTCCCTTGTCGCCTTCCTTATCTGTGCTGGCAAGTACAGCATTTGCAACCTAAAAAGGAGCATAAACATACTTCATACCCAACATGTGAATATGGCCACATTTATGTTTGCTGGGGACCTGAACACACAGGGGATTGGGGGGCCTTTGAATTTTGCTCAGGCCCCCCAAAATGCAGACATTTTGGCGAGCCCCTGGGCACGTGTCCAGAGTGCCCAATGTAAATGCACCTCTGCATGTGAATCAAAATTCCCTGACTTTTCCCTGGCTGGTAGTCAAAAACACGTTCTTCTTCCTTGACTATCATTTCACATATTTACACAAAGAAGTAAAGAGAACGGAGCCTAATAGATAAGTAATGCACATATACTTGATATTTCATAGTGCTAAATGATGACGCTCACATTTACTGACAGCAATTAGAGCAATGACTTTGCGAACAACGATGCTAAAAGCTAATGAAAATGATATGCTAAGTCTGCTTTCCATGACTTGGATAAAAATTATAGAATATTCCCTGACTATTCTCTATTTTTCAAGTTTTCCAGATCTTCCAGGTTCAATATGAACCTTAATAAATAATGTCTGCATGCAAAAATGAACAATTTAATACCCTAAAGTACAAGATATGATAATGTAATCAATTTGGAGGGCAAGTAACATTTCTCGATCAATCTAAAACTACTCACCTGGCTAGAAGCTTGAGGGTCTGTCGATCCTTTATTTACTGAAAGGACCGCTATCAAGTCAACCTCAGCCTTTTCGTCATTTTTCACCTTTGAAAAAACAGAAGTCTGTAAAGAAGAGTCGCGTTTGCTTGGGTGACAGTGGTGGATTTTTAATCAATACCAGGAGGACAGTTTGCTAAATTTGCTGAGTGTCCTATAAGTAGCCGAGTATTTGTTGAGTACATGTGTTTTTCACAAGAAAAAGGCTAACAAGAAAATTGAGACTTTTAATGAAACAATTTACCAGCACGAACCACCTTTTATTAGCACCCCCTTTCAATTGAAAATTTGCCGGTATGATGCATACCCCTTCTATTAGCACCCTCTTTTATTGAAAATTGGCCAACATTAACACCCCTTTTATTAGCACTCACCCCTCTATTGAAAATTGGCTAACATGTACACCCACTTCTATTACCTCCCCCCTTCTATTAAAGATACCAGAACTTTCTCGTTTCACAGAGATATTTTGTGGCATCTGAGCTGAGATCGGCTGTAGTTTTTAATTTTGTATTTTCAAAGGCCCCGGGGTAGTCACAGTCGCTTGCTCCCCGGAGTATCGTTCTAGTAGTATTGTAATGTTTATTTTGTAAGTATTGTAATTTGTATTGTAATTTTTCTTTATTGATATATATATAAAAAAAAAAGATACCATTAGAGTATATGATAGGAACTCACCGTAACACGTTTCATGACATAAAATGATCTGGCCCTGAAGGCATCCTCGACATAAAAACGAACCTCGACTTTTCCCTCAATTTTCCCTGCTGGAAACATCATCAAATCGCTGATTGGAGACAAGCTCTCGTAGAAGTTTGTCCAGTCACTCTCTAAATCGGTCCCTGTTGATCTGTAATCTGCAAAGTACTTCAGTGGCAAATCTATATCGCTGAAACCACCTGGGAAGAAGTTCATGAAATGTTTTGAGTACATACATGAAATGTTAAATGGCAGTGAAAGAAATAGTAGCGAAAGAATTAGTACAAGTTTTTTCATAAGAAAAAAGTTTATAAGAAAATGAGGCTCAAATCGTCAAAATCCTAAGAAACTCGTAAGAAAATCACGAGGCTCAATTTCCAAAATTAAGTGCCTTTATAAGCCAAAAATCGGTATTTCGTCGTTATTGCATTCAAAATGTTAAAGAGGGAATTCAAATTCGAGTATACAATGTCAATAACGAAAGCGTAAACCATTGCAGCCAGTTTATTTCAGTACAAGTTCAGAAAAATTCAAGAAAATCTTAGGCTGAATTTCGGGAAAGTTAAGATTAATGAGGCCCAGGCAAAATAATGGTTTTCTTATACAAAAAAAGCGTACTTCAAGAATTAGAAATAAAAAAGTTGAAACTGTACAAAATGGTACTCTCAGATGCCTAATAAACGTCCCCTCCCCGCTTATTAATTTTCCGATTTTCTCGACCCCCCGGACCTTATTAAGACCTCCTGTTTGTTGTGACTGACGTCGCAACACTCCTTTGGCATATTGGCCTGCATACAGCAGCCAAGTTTATAATGACATAGCCGAATGTGTTTTAGTTAGTTGATTAAAGTTTGAGCTACGATACAGACGTGCTTTTTATGTGTCAATCTTCAAGAACCCAGCAATAGCTTTAACATGTTTATTAACATTAAAGAAAATCACTTTGTTTACGAACGCCTCATCTTATTTCCTCCCTTTGATAGTACTATATGCGACCACTTCTCAAGGGAAAATAGCATACCCACTCCTTTTGCGTGACGTAATATCTGAATGGCCCCTTATGGAGGAGCACGACTCTGGAACAACCTAAGTTCTGATGTCAAAAATGCAAACTCATAATCTATTCAAAACGATTTACAAAATCAGTAGGGAATCCTGTCGCAAACTCTGTTACTTTTTAACCTTTTCTTATTTTTATCAGTATTTGTAGTCCTTATTGTAATTTCTTTTTTTATATGTAATTTGATTATCTATTTTCGTTTTACTCTGCACGACAGTATAAAACATCAGTCTTTGACTGCATGCTCTACCCTACTTAAAGAATTTATAAAGAATTTTAAATGAAATGTATTGCGAATCTCATACAAAATATCAAGGCAAAACTTACTGAATAAAACTTTGAAGGCTTTTGCTAATGGCTTGCCGATTTCTGGAACAACTCTGCATCTGTCACTACTTGGAGCTTTAGGTGGAATATTCACTTTTATATCGTACAAACTAAATCCATATGTCTCCTCAAAACCATCGAGTTTTCCTGTTAGCTTCACTCTGTATTCATTCTTAGCTACCATACTGTTTTCCTTCATAGCGAGGTTCTTCTGAGTTAGCCCTGTAGCCAAAAAGGTCTCGAAATTGTCGACTGCTTTTAAATTTGAATCAGAGTCTCCTTCATTCTTCTGCTCCATGGACCATTCATAGTTAATTTTGTTACCACAGTGTTTGGTGCAAAGAGCGATCAATTTAAATGGCCTATCTGGGTTTTTCTTAGCCCCACAGTTGACAAGACAGCTACAAATTCAACAAACAATAATATTAATTACAATAATAATAATTACTTTATTTAACGTTGGCGCTAAACAAAGCTACGTTACAATAAAATATAATGAAGCTAATCTAAGCCAACTTCTAAAACTACTAAACCGCAAAGAGTAAGATCACAATAAATTTGATAAAACTACTAGCAGAACTAAAGAAAATACGTAAGGTATAAAAAACCCAGCGATAATATATAGGGTCTACACAGACGGCAATGACAATCAGAAGGATTCCACAGAACACTTGGGTATTCAAACATAATTGGAAATCTTTAAATGGGAAAGTCAACACTACAATAAAAGAAAATAAATGCTTCATGTAAGAGAATGGTTTATAAGACAGTAGTAGCCAACTGGTCAAGCAGTTAATAAAGTTCAATACTGGATTGATTGCCCCCTATTCATTGCTTCAAGTAATCTTTGAAAGATTCCAAGATTAATTGTACGGGTTAGCTTATTTGTTATTTGGTTTCACTGTAATTATTTATACATATGTAAATCATATTATTTTAGATATCTTATATTGTAATTAGGTTTTCTTTTTTCACTGGGCCAATTGTAAATCAGACTACTGAATTGTAACCCTGTACAAACATGTTTTAAATGAAATGAAGGAAGTAAATGAAAAATGATTATTACTTTACATAGTAGGTAATGATGGGAAAGGCTTTAGGGTCTATAACGGTGGTTTTCAACCTTTTTAGTGGAGCGGAACCCCAAGGATGTATTCCAGTGGCTCGAGAAAACCCTGTTAACATATCTGCACAGGAGAGATGGGCCTTTGCCACTTCAACAACGAACGAGGGGGTCTTAATAAGGTCCATCGGGGTGGGAAAAGATCTGAAAAATCAATGAGCGTCCCGGACTTGTATTAACCACCTGAGAGTATGTTGTAGGGTTCAGAGAAAGCAGTGGAAGGCAATGTGTACCATAGTTTAGACCTAACATGTGCATGTAATACGTTACGTTCGCTTTTCTTAAGGACATTATCTTCAATTTTATACTAAGAACTGTCATTATTTCAGGTGTACATGGAGCTTCTTGCACTGACCTTTAGTGTGCGCGCGGAAAACAGAAGCCAGTTAAAAAGTTCAAAGGGAAGTCTTAACGATGAAAATAATGAAAAAGCAACGACAGCTACAATGCTCAAACAAGAAACGTTCTTTTTAAAGACACATGTGTGCAGGGAAGCTGGAGCGCGGAGACGAAAGGGGACAGAGCACCTTCTGCCCTTGAAGAGCATGGGTAAGGGGGGGGGCAAAATTGTCCTTCTTATCCTGTCTACTGATAGAAATTTTTCACATTTTCTTCTTGTATTTGATCCTCTGTAAGGCTCGACCTCATTCTATCCTCTTGAATTCATTACTTGCCACGAAATGCAACAATTGTTGGAAGCATATGTTTGTGAAAGTTGCCCGTAAGTTAAACTTCTGAAGTTAACATGACATCATAATCAGTGCAAGTGCCCTTCTCCAAACTTCAGCCCCCCTGCCCATTTGTTGCTCCGGCGTCCCTGCTTGTGTTTAGATGATAAAAAAGATTTCAGGTTTTACCTTATCTTAATTTCCGGCGGGTCTCCTGGGACAATAAACAATGAGTAATCGGCAGTAACATTGTCCCGTGGTATGGATGATGATGGCTTATGGAGGTGAATCCGTATCGTAAAGTACTGTTTAAGAGGCATGTAGGACGAATTAATATTCAACTTGTTCTTGTTGTCAAATTCGCTCAGTCGACCCATGCCATTTCCAAAGCAGCCTCTGAAGCTGCTTGTTACATTCAGTGTATGATTCATTGCTTCCGGCGCAGGACCCTATGGATATGAACGATATTTTTAATGTTAGATTTATACTTGCAAATTAGTTACCCTCTTTTGTTTTAAGAAGAATAAAGTCTATAAGAATATTGAGGCTCAAAATTGCTAAAATTTAAGAATAATTTAAGAACATTGCCAGACTCAACCTTCATCAAAACTAAAATATTTTGTTAATCGAATCAAATTTAATTAAGAGTTTCCTCCCAAAACAAAACATTTGTCACTTTGATGCTGTATATATATATATATATATATATATATATATATATATATATATATATATATAAATCGAGTACTTCAATAAAACTCTAGCCAAATATAGAGTTACGTATTCAGATGATAGCGAGGACTACATTGGCATTGATGATATTGATGGACTAAAACCGTATTTTGACTTATTCTGTTTGTTCTCGTTGAAATTTATGGTGAATCAACACATCAAAAATGATTTAATATGTTTCTTTGATCTTAAGGCGAATTTACACCTTGTGTTGAGCAAGAAAAATTTAAGAATAATTTAAGAATAATCTGAGGCTCAAAACCGAAAATTTTTAAGAATATTGAGGCTCAGGAAAAAATTAGGTATTCTTATAAAAAAAAGAGTGTGTCATTAACATGTAATATCCTAAATCTTCGATTTAGCCCCCCCCGGAGGCTTAATTATTTTTTAGATTTTTCCCCTGGGGGCTTATTCGAAGGGGGGCTTTAAAAATTTTCCTGGTAGTTGCTCATACTCCTGTTGAAATTTTTCTACTTGTGAACTATTTTCTCAATGCTACACATACAGTAAAAGGGATGTTTTTTAAAAGACAGGCAACATTTCATTCATTAATTAACGTCTGCTTATTCATTTCTAGCTCTACAAAGCACTAACAGACTCTCAAATAGGTAAATTCAAATGCTTGTAGTTAAAAATTATTGTAATGCTAGATTTGCTCTTGCAAATTAGTTATCATTAACGTGTAAAATCTTTCTTCACCGTAATATACTAACGTGTAGCTGAGTTTTGGTTGGCATTAATCAGCAAATTACACGTCTTTTTCATAAGAAAAGAGGTTATAAGAAAATGAGGCTCAAATGGTCAAGCTCTTTCGATAATCACAAGGCTCAATTTCCACAATTAAGTGTTCTTGTCAGCCAAAAATCGATATTACACCAGTACTACATTCAAAATGTTGGAGATGGAATTCAAATTCGAGTATAAAAGACTAATAACGAAAGTGTAACTCATTTAGCCAGTTTATTTCAGAAAAAGTTGGGAAAAATTTAAGAAAATATCAGGCTCAGTTTCGGGAAAGTTAAGAAAATTGAGGCTCAGGCAAAATGGTGGTTTTCTTATAAAAAAATGTGTAGGTTTATAAACATATATTTAATACTTAAATATAATACACGCTTTTTAATAAGAAAAAAGTTTATAAGAAAGTGAGGCTCAAATGGTCAAAATCTTAAGAAAATCTTAAGAAAATCACGAGGCTCAATTTCCAAAATTTAGTTGTTTTTTGGCCAAAAATCAATATTTCGTCATTGTTGCATTCAAAATGTTAAAGATGGAAATCAAATTCAAGCATACAAGATTAATAACGAAAGTGCAACCCATTTTGGCCAGTTTATTTCAGTAAAAGTTAAGAAAAATTTAAGAAAATCTCAGGCCCAGTTTCGGGAAAAGTTAAGAAAATTGAGGCTCAGGTAAAATGATGGTTTTCTTATAAAAAAAACGTGTAATTAGCAAGACGTGAAGCCAACCTAAAATAAAACATTTAAACTATCATTTATTACTATTATTATAATTATTATCTTGGCACCAAAACCAAGCACAACATAGTATGG
Source organism: Cassiopea xamachana (assembly GCA_900291935.2). Taxonomy (NCBI): domain Eukaryota; kingdom Metazoa; phylum Cnidaria; class Scyphozoa; order Rhizostomeae; family Cassiopeidae; genus Cassiopea; species Cassiopea xamachana. Next base: position 15,088,281 of record OLMO02000286.1, on the reverse strand, counting down.
TATTGAAAATGCACGTTTTCTTGGAGCGAAGATATGGCGTATAATGGTATCTTCCTTAAAAGAGTCCCAGATATTGAACAGTTTTAATAGTAACACTAAAAACCATCAGTTTGATTTCAACTGTAGATTGTGTAAAATTATGGTTGAAAATTTAGGGTTTTTATGATTGCAATGATACTTCTTTGTTAATAGATTAATCCTTGTAAAGTAGTTATCATTAACGTCTCCTATTTTTCTTCGCCTTAAAATAATGACGTGTATTTAAGCTTTGGTTAGCATTGATTAGCAAACGAATTAGCTAGACTGGAAGCCAACCTAAAATAAAGCATTTATTCATTATTTGCTACTGTTATTATTAATTCTGTTTGTTAATGAGTATTGAACACTTCAAGGAAGAAATGAATGAGAAAAGAATGACAAAAAAGGAAGCTAGAATATTTGAGGTGTCATAAGGTGGTAAAGTCAGTTGAGCAAACAGAAAGTGCTAAAAAGAAAAGGAGAAAAAGAAAAAAGCATTCAATGGGCATGTAACACAAGCTAAAGAAAAATGGTTTGTAAAGTGGAAGTTTGGGATGGAAGTAGTTCAAAAAGGTAAACGAATAGGAATTAACTAAAATTGCAATTAAAAGAAAAAAGGAAGCAATGATTTCCAACTACTGTAAACTTTGCATTGAAATATGAATATATATTTATATTTCAATGCAAAATTAATATTTAATATTTATTCTCATAAGATTTACAATAACAAACAATTACAATACAAAAGCAAAAGGAGCATGGAAATACAGAACAACCCCAAGATTTAGGGCCTGATTATATGAGATGAGCTGGCCCGGTAAACGGGCTGGCTCGGAAAACAGGCCAGCCTACCTTTATAGTCTGTTGCATGTAAAGTGGGAGTTGATATGAGATGGAAGTGAGCTGGCCCACTTTAATGAAGCGGGCTGGCTCACTAAAAGAGCTGCCCCTCTCCATATAATACCATCAAACCGAGCCAGCCCGGCAAGCGGGCTACTCCTACGCGAATAAGAAGGAATTCAGTGTCTGCACACAAATGAATTTAACTTTATTCACGCGAAGGTAAATCCAAAAATCAAGTTCACCCACTACAAGTCAGACGTTCCTTTCTTCGCCCAAACTAATCGAGATGTTAAAGTCAATCTTCTTATTTTCATTGCTTTTAGTTTGTATAACATTAGACTCCACTCTTGTTCATAGAAAGATGCAAGCTTTTCGTACTTTTTCTGTATTAACTGTAGCAGTAAGTCAGAACATTCAATTGGAAAGCTAACGCCATCTAAAAACCGCAGATCTTCAAAATGTTGAAGATGAGCATTGCTTTGTGTTGATATCTTGCCATATTCTTTCCAAAATTCCTTTTGAATCACATGCCATGTGGGAATTACGTAAGCGCATTCAGTTTTGTAGAATTACGTAAGCCCGCTTCCATATAAGCAGCCCCAGGACCGCCAAGAGAGGGGCAAGGGGCAAATTGCCCCGGGCCACAAGTTCCAAGGGGCCTCATAACACCCAATGCTGCAAGGTGTGGGGGCCTCATAAAGTAAACCAGCAGTAATTTTCCAAAGTTAATTTCTAGACCTTGAAAATTTTCTGGTCGCTCCGCTTGCAGGGGGCTCGTCTTCTCTTTTGCCCCGGGGGTCTCTGAATTCTCTCGGCGGCCCTGATTAGGCCCCTAGAGCTTCTAAGTATTCAAGATATAATACTATTTGTAGATTAAATGTTGCACTATCGATACTATATTCATCAATCTGTTCCACTTTTAACTTGCAATATGATGAAGTATGACATCAACAGAAATCTAAATATATTCCTTTCATTTTCAAACATAGTTACACCTTTGATACTTATATATACTTATATTTATACTTATATTCATACTTATATTTATACTTATATTTATACTTATATTCATACTTATATTTATACTTATATTTAAACTTATATTTATACTTATATTCATACTTATATTTATACTTATATTTAAACTTATATTTATACTTATATTTATACTTATATTCATACTTATATTTATACTTCTATTTAAACTTATACTACTTTGATAATATTTCCAAAACTTTTCCAAAGCCGAATTACCAAATGTCCAAAACCATGAAATACTTTTTCGTTTGCATATTGAAACCCAATAAAAATAGAAAATCAATATTTTTAATGGTTTATTTTATGATTTTTAGTAGATTATGTAGGCAATTATAAATAGCAAAATGAACAAAGATAACATATACTGTGTTTAATACGACGCTAAGTTATATCCACTTTAGGACATTCTAGAAATTTCCCAAACAACAATCCAAAACTTTTCCACAGCCATTTTGAAAAACTCCTCTTTTCCAAAACTTTCCAAGTCCTGGAAAATGGCATTATGAATTTCCATAATATTCCAAAACTTTGCAAAACCCGTACGGACCCTGCACACTATAACTCTATACAATAAACTACAGAATGAATATACACACCTCAGCAGGATACGTAACGCTCTGTAACTCCAACAAATTATCGGGAAAAGATTCTGAACGCCTTTTACAAAACCAGGAGATTTGCATATTCTCATCCCATTCAGTACTTTCATCAGGGTCATGAGAGGCAGATGCATCTATCAGCAGCATGCGATCTTTACCCCCGGCTCGCCCACTTCCTCCAACGAATTTTGACACAATTTGTGAAGGATTTACTTTAATGTAGCCTGTGATGGATGAAAATACCGGGGGATCAACATCCTTCATGTATAGCTTGAGCTCAATACCATATATGCCATAAATCAAGGAGCGGGCAGGGATCTTTAAGGCTGAATCCGTCTTCTTGGGCTCAATCGATTTTATTATCTCAATACTGTCATCCGATTTGATCCTTGTTATGTTCCAGTGGTACTCTACTTCATCGGTCTTTTCACAGTCTTTAGTTACCTTGACCTGAACAGTTGTTCTGAAAAATTTAAAAATATATCAACACTTTCTATTTTATAAGAATAAAGTTTACAATAATATTAAGGCTCAGAATCGCTTAAATTTAATAATAATGCAAGGCTCAAGCTTCATCAAGATTTAGAATTTTTGTGCATTCGAGCTATAATGGTGACTCTAGACAAAAACGTTTGGATAATCAAAACAATATTTATTATTTCTGGTCCTCTTAAAGTGAATAAACAAAAATTGCCGTATAAAGAACCTAGGCAGATCAAAACCAACAGTTACAATCTCTTCTAGCAAAAATCAAAGTAAAATTAAGACATATAAGTATTGTTGACAAATCCTCATGTTTCTTTATTTTTCCGGAGTATAGTACCAGAGTTTCTTTAACATTTTGCTACCCCACACATTTTTTATAAGAAACATGTCTGTCAAAGACATGAGGCTGAAATTTGGCAAGAATTAAGAAACATTTAAGAAACATAGGCAGGCTGAGTTTCAAACAATAACTTACAAAAGCTGTTTTTACACTCTTTTTTCATTATAAGAACAATTTTATAAGAACACGAGCCTGAGATTTGGTGGAAAATTAAGAACAAATTAAGAACAAGGCTGGGCCTGAAGCTTTGTCGTAGAATGTATGCCTGGATAACGATGCAGAAGCTTCCCATTAAAAAATGAACAAGAAAGGTCCTTTCCTTGTTAACCTGAGCAGAATTTACAGCCTTGAGACTTTTGTCTTCCATATTCGTTGGAATTGTATTCCAAATTTTTACAGTAGAGTATTGATAGCTCTTTTCGCATGTTCAGTGTTAAGCCTGGGAATTTGTAGATCTTTACAATGCCCTGGAAGAACAGCGTCCTAGGATATAATTTTAGTTACTACTCTTTTTATTTCTATGTATTTAGACTATTGTAAATATTACCGACTTGGAATTTTTTTGTATTATGATGTAAAATAAAAAAGCTGAAGGGTAGGATCGTGTATAAATAATACATTATCATATCATAGCATATCATATCATATCATATATCATATCATATCATATCATATCATTAGCTTAATTGAAGTTAAGCGCATGGCTGTGTACAGTCAGTAACTGGGTGGGCGACCTTCTAGATGAACGACCAAAACAGCTCACTCCGCCGTCCTTCGGAAGGGACGTTAAACTAGGGGTCCCATGCTTGGATGTGCCATGCATAGTAGGCCTAAATTAGCTGAATAAGCTGGTTTAACAGCCTACTAAAAATAGATTAAACTACAACAACATCAACAACCTTGTGATCGATTCACCCCTCAAGACTACAAAGAAGCATAAGTACATACGTTTGACCTCTAGTGGTATTCGTTGGATCTTTGATATTATATGTAATGCCATTCCATTCAAGTTTCGGTTTATTGCATGGCTTGTCTAACACAGTCACATCTGTGAACGCGGTCTCAAGCGATACCGAATTTTCACCTGTTACCGTGCAGCGAAATTTCCCTGTGCTTGTGAACGTATACGACCACACGGCTCTTGTTGGATTCAGATCTGGTTTTTGCACGTAAGGCTTGTATTTCGTTTTAGTACTACACTCATGTTCTCCTATCCAGAATATTAAGTGTTGTATCTCTTTGGTGTCTGGGTCTTTTCCGGATTCACAATCAACAAGGAAACAGCTCCCAAGACCTAAGAAATCATCAAATTTCAAGTCAAATTGTCCGTGCACATTTGAACGCCTATGTTTACCACATTCAAAAATACGACATATAGTTATCGTAATCATCCGCGCAAGCATATACATCTAATACTTACCTTTTTCATTTCATATAAATCTTCTATACACGAAAACTATTTTAGCATATAACAACAAAAAATTTCTAAAGGTAACGAAAACTGAATACCAAAATAGTAAGATAGCCTATTTGAGCACTGCTCTTCAAAATGCATTTTCATCTGCCTTTTGAAAGTAGCTTGTGTTGGTATATATATATATATATATATATATATA